>JAPYXV010000016.1:274975-324975 GCA_028533065.1 Trachops cirrhosus | reverse complement strand
CACTGAAGTGTTTCAAATGCCAAGGGCATTGCAGCATTATTTGGTCTCAGGTGTTTAGAAAATAGCAAGCACTACAATGCTCAACCATTAACCACACTATGAGTAGTACAATGTCTTCAATGTTAGCAAGCCACGGGTATAACAATTACATTGTGTTTTCAAATACCTGATCTGTCTCTATGGCAGCATGTTTTGAAACACAGAGGGTGACTCAGAAGATTCTGTTAACTACAACTTGAATGAATATTTTCAGACCCTGGAGTTTTTCTAAACTTTTCCTTACTTTGTAGCACCAGAATTATCCCACCTTCCGCAGTGCCCTCACACACATGCACTATTTCCAACTTCTGCAATATTATGAAACACATGGTCTATTCCGAGCATCACTTGCTGTTATAATGATGAGACTGTGCCTGAGGCAGCATCGTAAGAAGAAGTCTGTAGTATCCCAACATCTATATGTTGTCACATACCTGGACTATCTATGATTCTGAAATGTTACCATGCACCTATTCTAGCTGCAGGTCTTTTGTGTTGTCAAGTACATGAATTATCCCTGGGACTCCAAAGTTCCCCTGCACCTTGATTCAGTGTGAAAAATATTCTGAAACACCTGGTCAATTCAGCATCTGCTGTGTTGTCAGACACCTGAGTTATCCAAGCATGTTCAGTGATGTGGAATATCTGCATTCTCCCACTGTCTGCAGTGATTTAAAAAGGTGAAGGATCTCAAGGTCTCTTTGTTCACATATATCTCCACTATAGAGGTGTCTTCAACCATGAAAACCCATATTACTTCAGCATCTTAAGGGTTCTCAAAGATCAGAATTTTACCCCCTTTTGTAGGGATCACACATACTTGGCTATATACTGCCCTGGAAATGACTTCAATCCACTGGCTTTTGCAGCTTTTTCCCAGCTCTAAAAACCTGAAGTATCTACGCCTTTGAGCAACTGTGAATTATTACCATATTCTGGAAATCTTTGTTGTCAAAAACATCGGCTATACCAGCATCTGCAGCTCTTTCACCCTGCTATCTCTCCCTGTGTTCACAATGTCCCCAAACACTCGAACTATACCACAGTCCTCATGGTACTCCATCCAATTGGAGGATCCAAGCTTCTGAAGTGTTCTATAATACCTGGACGTTCCCAGCCTCAGCACTGTTCCCAGATATGTTATTATTGTAGTGTTGGCAGGGACCTCCAACACATGGGCTATCAAAACATATTTGGCATTTCCAATCACCAGGAACATGGCAGGAAAGCGCCTCAGTGATCTGAAGCCGAAGGATGATGAGAGCCACTGCCTCTTTACCAAATGCCAGGTAAATGCCTTTATCTTCCATGTTGCAAGTCCTGACCTCTCCTGAAGTTTCTCCTTCAAAACACCAGGATTAATGGCATAATTTGCATTGTGCTCAAACACTTGGGCAATCAGTGCATGTGCAAAATTCTCAAAGGTCAGTTTGATACCTGCCCAATAATGTCTGATGCCCAACACCATCACAAGATCTTTGAGCTCCCCCATATTCTGGAATAAAACAAGAGCAAACTTCCTCAGACATACTGAATAATACAGAGTTTGCAGTGTTTTCAGACATTTGGACTTTCCCTGTGACTTTTTTATCGTGCATGTGAACTACAGTATGGTCAGCGCTGTTCCAAAATACCACGAGTAACCGACAGCTTCAATGCTTGCAACCACGGAATGACTGCAGAGACTTCAATGTTTCAAACATCTGAGTATCCCCATAGCAGAAATATTCCTCCCTCATGGATTTTCCTGCATCTGAAGTCCTTTGCCCTGCCTGGTCTATTCCAGCACCAACATTGGCTGCACACATGAGGGTTGTACCGCCTTCTTCAGTGTCCTCAAGACTGAAAATTATCACATACTGTGCATGTTCTCTACTATCTGAGCTCCATTAGGGTCTGCATCGTTCTCATACACCAATATTTTAACTATGTGTGCTATGTCCTAAAACACTTTGACTATTCTAGCATATGCAAAGTTCTCTGATATCAGGGTTAGTACCCTTCCTTTCTTCTTTTCAAACACATGGATGATCCAGGGTTCTTCGTTGTCTATCACGTGGAATATGCCAACATCTACATTGTTTCCAAACCCCCTGATGATGGCAGCATTTACAGAGTTCTCCATCACCTTCCTAATCCCTCCTCTTCAGGGAACGCTGTCGTCCTGACAATGTGGGCCTCTTCAGTAATCTGAAGCACTTGGGCCATCTATGCGACACTAATATTATCACACTGCAGGGTGATTGAAGCATCTTCAGTACTTCAGCATTTTCAGGGTTCCGCAAAGCCAATCCTTACCCTTCACTTGCAGATCTCATGCTGCTGCTCCATTGCGAGCGTATAACATGTTCTGTAACTCCAGAGTAATGATGGTATCTGAATGGTCAACAACACTGGGAATTTCACAATTTTTGAAGTGTTCACAAACACTCTCAGAATTCCAGCATCTTCATTATTTACAAACACAGGGATGATCACAGTGAATGCAAAATGCTGAGACACCTGGATAGGGCCCTCTGATGAACTGTTGTCAGAAACTTGGAACATTCCTGTCTCTGCAGTGTTCTCATTATCCTACACCATGCCAAAATTTAAATACCTCTAAATCGAAATCTGTCGTTTCATGAACATGCAACGAATGAACTTTTTGACGTCATTGCCTGAAGTATTTTCCAACAGCAACAGTCCCTTAGCATGTGTTATATTTCCAGTCATCTGGACTTTTGAAAGCCTCTTCACTATTCAGAAATGCTGAGGTCTGCTGGCGTCAGCGTATTCACAGCAGCCTGGAATATCAATATGCCTTACTGTCCTCACACATCTGTCGTATTCCAGGGTATGCTGTATTCTCAAAAACAATCAGAACTTCAGTGACTTCATGCTTTCACACACAGAAGTGTACGACCTTTAACGATGTTACCATGATCTAGGCTAACTCAGCACATGCAAAGTGCTCAGACTCCTGGACATTGCAGCATTCTGCAATGCTCTCAAATGACTACAATTTCCCCTGAAATGAACAATCTTGAACACTGGGATTTAGCCCAGCAGATTTACCTCTGCAGAAATCTTGTGTATCCAATGTCACCAGTGTTCTGCAACACATGGAATTATACAATGTGTGCAATGTTTTCCATCTACTGGTCATTTCCGGTGCATTTTTCTTCTGAAACTTCTGATCTAAACCTTTGCCATCAGTGGTATCAATCTCTGGAGTATCCAGAATCCAAAGCGCTCATTAAACACCTGGATGTCCCTATAGCTGTGACACTTCAAACACTGGGTCTACCTAGCATTTTCAATGCTGCCAAGCCTTGAACTTATTCCAGTGTCTGAAATTTCCTAGAAGGCCAAGTTCTGACCAATCTCTTTTGTTGTTCTAGTAGAGGTAAGCTCTGTAATATTACAAAATATGAAAAACGTAATTGCTTCAATATTCACATACCCCTGACATATGAGGTGGTTCACAGTACACACTTATTTTTAGCATTTTAGGGTTGTCAAACACTTTGAAATCCACAATTCTCAAATGATAGCCAAACCAGCTCTTTGCCAACTAATTGTTTTCAAGAATTTGCACTTTTGCAGTTTCTCAAAATCCCAGAATATCTCAAGGTAGCAGCATTCTAAAATAAATGGACTGTTTTGAACATAAATGTTGTTCCCACCACCTGAACTCATTCAAAATACTTTGTGTCCACACACAGCTGAACATTCCAAGGGTAGTGTCGGACATGTTTTCAAACACACCTAGCAATTTATCATGTCACCCTTCTCAAAGACCTGATCTATCACAAACCTTCAGTAAAAGACACAGGCAAACAGTGGCACCAAATACAGGGATTCCGAATCTGGAGCATCTCAGTGTCAAGTTGCTTAACAAAATCTAAGCCTTTCCAATGTCCGCAGTGATCCAAACACTGAACTAGACATTGATCAGATTGTCTGAGGACACAAAAACACCTTATCCTCCTCTAATTCTCAAACACATATGCCCCCTAGGAAGCTGAAATTTCCCTATTCACCTAGACAGCATGAGCCCCTGAACTGATCTCAGAGACCTGGACCCCACCTGTGTCCACATATTGTCGATATTCTCAAGAAGCTGGATGTTCCAGTGTTTGAAGATGTGCCCTAACACGAGGAGATATCACACCGTGAATATACGATCGTCTTCAGAGTTCTCAAAGTCTTGGACAAATCTCAGCACCTGTAAGTCTCAACATCCTGGCATATAACATCATCATCACAGGTTTGCAACGCGTGGGCTGCGCCTGTGTCTAAAATGTTCTAAAAAACCTGGACTATGCCAGCATTTCTTGTGATCTCAAATTAGTGGCTCCCCTGCATCTGAGGTGTTGTCAGTCACATTCAACATCTTGCCATCTTTTCCTTGACACATCTACAGTATCACTAAGTCGCAAATGTTTTTCATCACCTAGGTCCTTCTTGCCCTACATTGTTTCTGAGCGCCACAGGTATATCAGTGCACTCAAAGTTTTCAAACACCTTCAGTATACCTAAAGTTTCTGGAGTTGTCAAACACCTAGCCATTCCCGACATCTTCACACACGAATGATATTGCATGATCTCAGGTTTGGAAGTTCGGAAACTCATCTGATATTCCAAAACGGCAGTGTTCACAAACAAATGAAATATCTGAATAACTGCAAATTACGGATTCAATGGATTATATTTGGATTTGGAATGTTTTGTAACAGCCGGCCTTCCAGGGTCCTGCAATTTCTGAAGCACTTGTATATTTTCCTCAAATACCTCAACTATTGATAGCAAGTAAAGAGTTCTCAGACACGTGTTGTATTTCAGCCTCAGCAGTGACCCAACTCATCTGGAGTATCACTATTTATGCTTCTGAAAAGCCTGGAGGTTCCCAACTCAGGCCACATTTCTAGAATCCTGAATAACCCAAGTAAGTGCAGTGTCCCAAGCAACTGAACTATCGAAATGCCTACGGGGAATCGTACATGTGGAAAATTAAAGGACCGGTAATATTCTCATACATCTAAATTCTCACAGTGTCTAACAGTGTCCAGTAGTTTTCCATACACTATTGGACTAGCAGACGGGTTGGAAAGTTCTGAACACCTGGAATTTACAGTCAAGTTCAGTGACCTCAAACACCTGTACTCTCTCCATCTAGGTTTGTCCACAACCTCTGTACCATTTCAATCATATGCAATTTTCTAAATAACGAGATTTTTCAGGATTTCTGTCTTCTCTAGTACATGGTTTTTCATAATGTTTGCATTGTTCCCAAAGCCCTGCGCTACACACAGCCCCTTGTCAGTTTTCATATACCTGGATGACTACCGTGAGTGTTACCTCTTCAAATTCAAGGCAGTTTCCAGTGTCCGAGTTGATTCCTATCTGCACTCTCCCAGAGTCTCTACTCAAACACAAGCACTTCTCACATTATCTCCAATATCTTCACAGTCTGGGACAAACCAACTGTCCCCAAATATCTCAAGGAAACAGACTCTGCAAGAAACACCTATTCACAAACACCTGGATAACTTTAGCATCCTTGGCATTTTCCACAACCCCAGCTTACCAGCTATTGCAAAGGTTTCTGACACCTGGAATAACACTGCCTCTGCAAGTTTCTAATCCCCTGGGCTGTTCCAGCATCTGCATTGTTCTCAAAAATGTGGTTTCTCCAAGGAGGTTTATGTTCACCAACACCTGGATTTTCCTGGAATCTTTGGAGTTCCCAAACATCTCTAAAATCCCAACATATACCATATTCACAACACTCAGCATTTCTGACACAAGCATGGCCATTGAGTAATCCAGGATATTCAGTGCTTTCAACAGATAAATATCGAAGCACCTGCAAATGGCACAAGCACCTCTATAATCATAGCATCAACAATGATCACAGACCACCAGACTATACCTAGCATCTTAGTGTTCTCTAAAACTCATTGTATCTCTGACTCCGCACTGGTATATTTCACCTGTCTTTTCAAAGCTACAATGAGTTCAGAATCATCAGCTCTATTTCAGCGTCTGCAGAGTTCTCAAACACACTGAATACTTCTAGCATCAGGCATATCCCCAAATACCAGTTCCAAGCATATTCAGTGTTCTAACCGCCTGGACTAGTCCAAACTATGCCATGCTCAGAAATGCCTAGGCTAGTCCAGCATCTGCAGTGTCCTCAACAACACACTATTTCCAGTCCACAGTGTTCTCCAGCTTCTGAGTAATTGCAGCACCCACAGATATCTCCAACTCCTAGACTGTAACATAGGTCACAGGACATTCACTGGCTTTGGAAGTACAAGGCCAAGCTGAGGACAGGACATGGAGTGATGCTTTTGGAGCCTGTGATTACAGCTGCAAATGTAGAATATAGGTCATCACCTAGGAGGTTCACACCATGAAACATTGGCGTGTAGACTGGCACTATCTGCAGACAAGTAAGCCATACTCCGTCATACGGGTGAGAGTAAGGTTTGGCTCATGTACTCTGTTGCCCCTATAATTTAGGAACACACCTTGAATGACCCCCCTAGAAAATCCAACATTTTCATGAAATGCTCAGTTTCTGTGTTTGGTCCTCTGAGAATTTCAAAGCAATGCGAAAAGTGTAACCTCAACCTGGAAACACCAAACCCCAGGGAACCAATGTTTCCTGATCTGACAGCAAGGCTCTTGGGCAAGGTCAGAGTCCTTAGAGTGTAGATCAGTCTCTTTCCCAAAACACACACAATCACATTGATTCAAAGCTTCCTGGGGATTATTGACTTCTGGAGCCCTGTGAAATGGCATGTATGCAATCCTCTTAGGAAACGAGCCTCACATCTTCAGAACAGGGGTGCTTCAGTGGATGCATCTGCTAATGGGGGCATTTGCCTCTTCTGTAGCATCCCTTGGGCAGAAACGCTCTGTTTAGAAGTGCCCCTGGGAGTAAGATCAAGCACAGTCTCTTCTGAGAGCTGATGGGACGTCAGAACTTGCCTGTGACATCTAGGTTGATTTCGCAGTTTCAAGACGTGTTACATTGTGCACTGTCACCAGGGCTTTGTGTGTGAGCTTGGGGTCTCTTCTGCCACAGTGGGAGTGTGGCCCACATGGCTACCCAGGTGACAAAGTACAAGAAGTGGAAGACAGTGCTTCAGGAGACTATCCCAATCAGCCCTTGAGTGCCACTTTTCACTCATTTTCTTTTACCAAAGTACCCCCTGTGCAAGCATGCTGCTCCAGAGAAGTGCCTGTTCTCTCACACAGACTGACCCTCCAAGCATACTTCGGACTGCCTGAGTCATGAAATGTCACTGCCCAAATGTTCCCAGCCAATGTCCACTGTTTGTATACCGCCCCCGTGTAAATTAGTCCTTATGACTCCAACTGTGAGTTCAAGCCTCCAGGTCCCTCCTGGCATTGCTAAAACCGAACTTTTCAGGGAAGGTGACCATGGACATGTTTCTCTCCCAATTATCCTGTGGCAAACCAGTTGGGATCCCCGCCTCGAGCTGTAGCAGCACTGGTAGCCACGCTGGTCCCATGGAGCTAATTTTCCTGAAGCACTGTGCTTAACATTCAATTCCTCTGTGTCCTCTACAATTTTCGTCTCCAAACTTAACATGGGCATGGATACCATTGTCTGTTTGCTGTGTTCCACAGAAATCCTCTCAGTGTTGCTCCCATGCACAGGGGTAAGTGGACTCTGCTGGTTTAGGGAAACAGTTTGATTAGAGATTGCTCATGAGACTCAGCTGTGTATGGGAAGCCCACAGCAGTGAAGTTCCACGCAGGAACCAGACCTTCATACCAGTTTGTCCATGGGAAGCAGGCCTAGGAAATGCATCCAGGCAATTTTGGCATCCTCTTCCTAAAAGTCGCTCACCATGGTGGAAAACACTAGGTGGTTATTTCCTAGCCTGAAGGTAATTTCCAACGCACGTATGAATTTTGCCAAGGATGGAGCATAATCAGCTCGCCCCGTCTTTTGTTTTTGTTATTTTGTCTCCTTGATTTTACCTGAAATGTAGAGCAAACCATTTTTTGAAATAGAAAATAAGTACTTGATGTAGCACAGAAGAAGGACAAAAAATGCCTGTCCACATAAAAATTGGGGCTCTCTGCCCTTGAGAGAAGTGGTTCCAGGACCCTCACTGAAGGCTGTACCATATGGTCATTTTTCTCCACAGGACTGCTCTAATCTGTTTACATTTGTTATCATATACAGCCACAATATGCTGATTCAACTCACCAAATTCGACAACACACACACAACTATGTCTCCACCACCACCCAGAAACTGAGAAGTGTGTTTCTAAAACAGAAATCATTTCTTCACTCTTGACGGATGTGTCTCAGTTGTTGAGGTTTCATCCCACAATCCAATTTGGTGGGTTCCATTCACAGTCAGTTCACATGCCCAGGATGTGGTTCAGACGCACTTTGGGTACACAGCAGAGGTAAACAAGTCATATATTTGTTCGGTCATGGAGGTTTCTGTATTAGACATTCAACATTCCTCACCCTCTGACCAAACTGAAGAAAACTTGTGCTCTTGTGACCACAAAGAATCATTGGCTGCCCCCCTATTTGAAGTCATCAAAACAAAAGCAATAGTCATCATGCTTTGACTTCCTCTTTAGTGACAGTATACTAAAGCATTTTTCACTGACTGTCTTTGTCTTCTTTTGTATTCAGGAGAATCCCCTTCATTAGGAATATTTTGAGGGCAGAGAGCCATCAGGGCCTTTTTTTACACAGAGATGGGTGTTTACCTTGTTCTTAATTTGAATTCTTTCCACATTGTGCACCAAGGATAATTTTGTGTACCTGCCTCATCTGGAGAGCATTTGGGAAGGTGACACTGGGGATGACTGAGTGTGTTCACATCTCCTATGTTCTTAGTATGTTTATTTTCCCATGAAAGTTCAATTAACAAAAAAGTGGTTGAAGAAACAATAAAATAGTTCTGTGATGGAGTCAATGGAATATTAAAATCAGTGACGCACTAGTACAAGGCAAGTACACCACAGAAGGTGCTGTGTCACATGTTTCTTCAATGTTCTGTACCTGTGATGTGCACAGAATGCAGGCTGATGCTGTCTCCAAATTCAGTCCTCAGCTAGGTCTCAGCAAGTGATTTCTCTACAGCATGTCCTCAATAGCACCTTGCTGCATGTTGAGGAGGACATGACATGATCTGCCCAATATTGTTTGGGGAAGAGACCTACCCAGAGACATGTCGCCAACTTTGTCCTCCTACACAGTGCTGGGATATGTTTGGGATTAGAGTTGGCTTGACCTGAGAAGAAAAGGCCTGACAGCAGGAGGAACATGAATGCATCTGTGGTGTTGGTTGTGCTGAAAGAGAACAACCTCATCAGGGCAGAGGATGAAAATGCTGCTGGGGCCATGTGCTTTGTCTCTGGATTGGAATGGCCCTAGTACCCCAGTCATTGTGGTGACAATGTAAGCTATGAATCACAGAATGGATTCCTTCACAGTCAAATTCCCCTTTCTTTTCCATACATTGCATCATCTTCAGATAAGGGGAAAGCTCAAAATAATTTTTTCTCTACAAAGTTGGGAGACTAGTGATATTCAAGAAGTATCAATGGCTGTATGAGAACCTCTGTGGTTGGAACTGCACTGGACTTTCCCAAATGTATGTATCTCCCAATCTTGTTAAGGAGAGCAACCACAGACCTCAAGGCTGTGTTGTTTGTCTCTGTTTCCAAAACAACACAATATTAATATGTCCCCACTCAAGCCTCTCGCCATGCATTTATACTTGATTTCATTCTGTGTGAGTTCTTTACACATAAAGTAGGAAGCAGTCTCTTTCAATATGTCTGCAATCCCACTTCTTACAGAGACCACTACCATACATCTCCAACAACCCTGCCCTTCTTTCTCCCTTGAATATGAAGGAATCTCTGAGTAGATTCTTCACTGATCTTTGTTTTCAAAATATGTGCACTTCGAATCTCAGAACAAGGAAACAAACCTCTATGGTTGAAGATTGAACTAATGCTGCATTTCTTTCACACAAGTTTTAAGGGTCTCAGGATATATGAGAGGTACCGCATTTCGATCCTCAGGGCATATACCCTACCTCAGTTCTCACCTTCTAAAAGAAGAGTGATACCTGAGCAGCCTCAGCAAGCTTGACCCACATGACCTGTTTCATCTCTGGTGCTGGCGATCAGTCTGCTGTGATCCTTTGTGTGTCCTCAGGGGTAATATTAAATGTGAACTCCTGAGAGGGCACTTTCCTTACAATCTCTCATGCAACACTCTCTCCTCACATGTTTCTTTCAGCCCTCGCTCTGGATTAGTTTTCTGCAAAGTACTAACCAATGTGTACTGTGGCACATTTGCAATCACATCTATGTCTTCCCATAAGGATATGAGTTGTGTGATCTGTTTGAACAGTTAACCAAGTTATGTAAGCCTCAGTGGAATCTGTGCTTCAGGAGTGTCCATCAGGTCAATTAAAGTGTAATCCCATCACCCTGGAGAGTCCAGGGATCTACAAGTTTTCTAGTTTCAAAATTTGTGTAGCAAGGAGCTTTGTGTTTTGACGTCCCACAATGTTGTTATCCCTCAAGGTTTTTGCATTTCTCTTGATAGGAAAGAATCATTGTATAGCGATTCAAATGGTACAAAAACTTGAGGGTGGTCATCGAGGGAGTATGATGATATGCAAGGACACTTGGGATTGTGACAGTTGATGGGCTCTGGCTCTCTGATATTATCCATTTGTAAGAGGTTTTGCTGTCAATCAACATTATCATTGAAATTTCTCTCTGGTGGTATATATTGCATTAAAGCCACTGAAGGCTTTCTATTGTAATTCTTGGGTGGGAGCATTGCGGTCAGAAAAACCATCTTACCCTCCTGAAATCAAAGCTCTTTCAGAACCCGTGTGCATTTTAATGCCACTGTTGCCCACCAGGCATTTCCTTTTTTGTCATGTACACAATCATGTGTGTCTGTACAAGGAGAGCAGGATCCCAAAAGGAAAGAAACATTCCTTTGTTTCTGCCCATCTTTGGCCCAAGTTACCCTCTCATCATAACACTTGGTGTAAGCACATCTTCTCGCACAGTCCTGTTAGCACACAGTGTGAATTCAAATAGTGGCTATCCAAGTCTAGCACGTGGGAGGTGAGTTCCCTGATATCCACAGAAGGGCTATGGGATACGAGAGAACAGGGCAAGAGGAAAAGACTTCTCATCACCATGGAAGGAGTGTCGTTCTTACATTTGTGTGATGGGCCCAAAGCAGAGACCCACCAGGACACCCCATATTCTTTCCTCACTCCAACACCGATGCAAAGGATGCCTAATAGGCTGAACCTCAACCCAGGGGGGCAGTATGAAAGCTGAACTGTTAGGAATCCATAGTCCACCATAGTGTCTTTAATAAACCTAGGGCCCATTTCACAGGAAAGTTGCATATGCACAAGTCCTGATGCTTCTCAAAATCTGAATGAGGCAGGAGTAGGTATTAAGATAGCAGTGGGGCTTATTACTATATCAGAAATGCTGCAGGTGTGGGCGGGAGCTCAGGCCCCTCATCTCTCTGAGCCTCCATCCCATACTCTCGGATATCGGTTATACCTTTGTATATATTTCATAAGCAGGGAGTGAGAGATTTAGGTAACTAATGCCTACACAAAATTACTTTATCAACACTTATCATGTCATTTTGCAAAGTTCACTATCAGACATGTTCAACATTGTTGAGCTGGTGAAGTCCTGGTACATACCCCACTTTCCATCTCATGATTATACATCCCCTTTGAATTATTTTCTCCTCAGTTCTATGTTGGAGGAGAGCAGGTGAGCAAGGTTATGTGGACTACAGTGTTAGAGTCTCTTTCTTCTGGGAACACACGATGTTCTCCCATCAAAATCCATTGTACTCTACTGATGTGCTAATTAAATGTTTCATCTTTCCAACACCTACTCATTCAAAAATACTGTTTGAGGGCACATTATGTTGTTTAGGCATTGCTCACATGCCTGTGCCGACAACACCAAGATACTAGGGACCTTATCAACTCAGGCCCTTTAATGGCCAAACAATAACTGTTAATTGTTTTATATTTAATTAAATGCTTTTCCACCATATGTTAACTTCATACTCCTATACTCATTGATCACATTTGAATTCAGTAGTTCAGAGAATTTACAAGGTCCAGTGTAAATTTCAGCCTCTGTTTCAATGAACAAAAGCCATGGTCTATCTGAAGTACACTCCACATACCTATGCCTTATTGATCTGTGCTTCTTGAGGAATTAACGGACTACAGTGTCAAAATTATTACCTCCTACCCAATTGTTTTTAAAGGTCTGCAGGGGTACTTGCTTCTCCAGGAGAAGACACTGTAATCTGGGCCAATTCTGAGCCATTTTGGGCTACAGCTCCTATCTTGTGAGCAATCCCTTCCACCTAGATTCATTAAAAATGTTTGCTGGGCATTGCCTTCCAAGCACATGTCACATTGCAAAAGGCGACATGCCCTGATTTAAGTTTCACTTCTTAGTATACATTCTAAAACGTGTGTCTTTAATTACTATTTTGACAGTTCTTGGATGAACCTGAGTAATATGAATATTACAGTGAGAACTCGGGGTATATGTGGATACTTCATTCACAGCACAAATCCAATCCCTTCAGGCTCCATTGTTTCTCATTTTTGGGTAAAAGTGAGTGTGGTCGTAATGGGACCAAAACAAGGAAAGACGTGACTTAAATGTATCTAGACAAAAAGGGTAGTATGAAAAATTTGCATGTTGCCATATATGGCAAAGAATACTGCATAAGAATTTGATGGATCCATTCAATTCTGTTTGTATAAAGTTGTAATGCCTGCAAATTCTCTTCAGTTTCATGATCCATAGCATCCTTATTCTAATGTTTGTCTGGCCATGGCATTTGTGGATGTTTATCAACGTGATTTGCAAATTGACAGTGTATGAGGTGGATATTAAATTGGAGCTATCATGTCACTGATCAACTTCCCTCACATTTGACACCTCAATGTAAATAATTTTTGGAGATTTTAGACTCAATGTAGGTGAAATTGTAATAGTGAAATAATCCATGTTTCTAATTCTCAACACGCACTCAGAGGCATCTCAGAAAAATCAGGTATAGACCAGCTTCTCAGAGGCCTTAAAATGCTGTGAGCAGGCTGCCTGAGGGAAGGAGGCGAAGCACAATGATGGTGACCTAATGAAAACTCAGAAAATGGTGTTACTTCTACCTACATGGATGGCCATTGGAATCCAGTCCATGAAATGCGAGTTTTGGTTGAATAGTGTGAGCCTATATGAAGTACTTATTTCAAGCATAACTTCTGGTTTTTAATCATCAAACCTGAAGCTCCACAGGGATTGCATATGCTTTCTTTGAGTGAGAAGTTCGGCCAATGGGTAGCCTAGATCTTCCTTCTTCTGGGATCATCTGCTCTACAAACAACCCATTCATCAGTAAGGATCCCTCAGTCAGAGGATGATAGCGCCTCTGTGAATAGAGCATGACAGCACTGTGCATGAATTCAACCATTAGATGAATGGTGTAGTGGGATATGGACACAAAGATGTATGCTTTATAATGCTATGAAAATCTTATCAGGATTCTAAGTACTTTACTGCAGCAAAGGAAGAGATTTTTCTACTTTCATACTGTGACCTCAACAATGTAATCAAACATTCCTGTATATCTGAACCTCTCTACATTTCCCTCCCATTACCTGCTTTTGTGTCCCTGAGGATGTTTTCTTGTCAACTACCTTTGGGAAATACTCAACTCCTGTAACCTCTGAATAGCACCCCAGAACATTTCAATATAACGTAACGAAGTATTTTGATTTGTGTATGGTTGCAAAATGTGGAGACGGCCATTGGCTGTAGAAAATTCTGGATCAGACAGCAGCCGAAGAATGAATGGAAAATATTCGCTGAGTTATCACTAAGGCCTTTGACTCTCTTGGGGGAACCACCTGGTAATATTCCTATGCTTCAATGGAACAAAGCATAATCCCTGTTCCCTCCTATATTCATGAACTGTTTCAGGAGGTAACTTGGTGATTTAGGACAAAAATATGATAAATGTCATGTATAATTGCACACACCCCATTACATTATCCAGGCCCTTTCTCCTTTCTCTCTTCACCTTCCAATTTCCTCGTACAGGCTAATGGCCCCTTGCACAATTTATCTTGTTTTCTTTATCTTTGCAACCACATGGACAACCATTAGATTAGGGGCAGCTTGAGAGATTCTGAGCAATGCACTGTCATGTTATGGACCTGACAATCATATTTTCTTTGAAATTGAGCATAACACTAAGATTTCAACTGTGTTTAAACGGCAGAGAAGTGAAAGCAGACCAACCCTGCTTGCCAAACTTTAGAAAATCTAGAGAGCACGATGACATGTCTGAAACCAGGAAATGACTCAAAGATCAACTACACCCTGCTCTGGCCCACAACCTCATTTTCCTTATTCTTCATGATTACTATGTTTCCCATAAGTCCTCTTTCTCACTTCAGGAAAACGGGTCTTACAGCATTTTTCAAGCAACAGACCTTCCTCCTCTTCTGCTGAAGACCGCTATTCCAAACTGCATTTATCATTCATTTTCGTATTTTATACATCTGCCGCTTGTTTAAAAATAAGCGTCACAAATTTACTGTTGGTGGGTGTGAGGTATTCATGCTGTAAGTTGTGCATATGCTGTAAGTGGGTGTGTAGGTATTCATGCTTATTTTATATATTCCAAAATTTGTTTGAAGAGACACTTACATCACATTTCATGGCTTGTGTTTTGTATGGTTGCTGAACATTAAGTACATGTCTTCTGTAATCCAGACATTCAGCCTGACTTAAACCATGTCTGTGTCAGGAGGTCTGTCCTGTTTCCCTTGAACCCTCCCTTGAAACCTCACTTTGCTGCATCATTAGAGATGCTGTTATATACTTCATTTCAGGGGAGCCTCATTATCCTCCATGAGCTACTTTCTGGCAATCAAGAGTTGGTGACAGAGAACTAGTGCAGAGTCTATGAGAATCTATTGACAAAACAAGAGCTTTTTCTGAAGGGAGAAGGAGCTGCGGTGGTTATTCCTCCACAAAGCCACTATGAATCACTTTAATGTTTCTGGAAAATCTTCAAAAGCAGTGTGAGAACACTTCCATGTCAGCGCCATGCCTGGTCTGAATCAAAGGGACAAAATTCCTTCAGACAGTTTTCAACACTGAATACATCTGTGGAAAAATGGATTGTGAAATGACACATGATAGATACATAGATAGAGAGATATATAGATGGCACGTGACAGATCAATAAATAAATGATGGCTCCAAAAGTAGAGAGACAGATAGATACATAGATAGATGATATATGGATATATAAACAGATGATAGAAGATAAATAGACAGAAAGTTAGAAAGTCAGACAGATGAAAGATACATACATACATACAGACATACATATGAAGATAGACAAATGACACATAGATAGATAAGACAAGCAGCAGATGTTGTTGATCAGGCTACTCTGCTTCATCATCCTACATTCAGACAGCTGCAGAGCCGAGGGTTTTTCCTACTCATGCTCTCATAGCAGCTTTTCTCTTCATCTATTAACGCTGCCCATATTCCCCTGGTGAGACAGATTGCAATGATCTGGAAAGCATCTTCAATTTGGAAAACATTCAAGGATTTTTCTGTTACACAACAGTGGAAGTGAGATCCTGGAGAGGGCCTTAAATTCCTCGTCAGTGAATTAGGCAGAATGCCCAGGACCTTTGGTGTCTGCCAGGACAAAAACTGACTGCCTTGCAGTGGTGTCCCAGATCCCCCATACACTGAAACTGTTCCTGACATTGTTGTATAAAGGTGGTTACTCTCATTTCCTTGAGATTTCTGCCCCATGCTGACAGAGGTCCACACTGTGACATTAGAGTTGGTGTAGCTTTAAGGAATCTCTGTCAACAGATCAGCCCCTCCCGGGAATGTCCTCAGTCGCTCAGAGCATTCTGAGCCTTCACGAAGGTTAGAAACACTATGCGCTGTGGCTCTATATGATGATCTCCCACACCCACTGCATGCTGCCCATGCACATAGAAGTCCAATGTGCTGGGCACCCAATCAGTGAACACAGGGCAGCCCCATGAACAGCTCTGTACCACCTGTGAGTATCCCTTGTCCTGGGGATCAATCTGAGCCTTATTCAAACAGGCTTGTTATATGCTCAGCCCTGGTTTGTCTTGTTACACTTCTTGACACCCAGGACAAAGCCAATGCATTCTTCAAGAGGTAAGAGGAAAAGACTCCACAGCTGAGCCTCGTTGGCATATTTATGAAGCAGTTAGACCTATTACCAGTACTGTGCCTTTGGGTACTATCCTTTCTACCTGACGGCACTCTGGGAATTCTCTTGTCTCACAATAAAATTCTCTGCCTTGAAGAATTCTTTGCTCCCTGGCACCAAGTGCACTCTTAATATGGTAGAGGAACTATCCAGGTTGCTGTGACTTGAAGAGATCTAAGGTAGCTGTGCTACAACCCTACCTTGTTCATGGAGTCCCTGGTTCATCAGGGCCCTGGGGCCTTCACTCTGACTTCTCCCATATAGCTTTCAAAGATCTCCTTTTTTCCCTCCCCTTTCTGGGCACAGTAACATGGGAAGAGGTGCCACAGTGTAGTCTGGATAATTGTGTAGTTCTGGATCAGCTCTCAACATCGCCATTCCTCACTCTAGAACCCACATTTCTACAAATACTATGTGACTTCTAACAGCTCTGTGATTTTGGATCGTCATTGCATACGTTGGGCATCTACATGCCCAAGGTGGACTCCCAATGGTACAGGGAATAGGACAGGTATGTCTGGCTCTGCTAGTAGGGCCATCAACAAGCACTTACCAGATTACACAACTCAATTTTGGCTTAGATGCTATCCACCCCGCCTCCCAATTTGCTTCAGGGCACTATTGTGGCCTATTGTCACCACCCAGAGTTCCTTGACATTGATTCTCAGTTAAGTGCTGAAAGAGTATGCTGAGGGAACTGAAAAATTTTGCCTCACTTTAGTACATTCAGTACAATGGGAAGACACTTAGAAACAGCAGGATGAGAACAGAGATGGGGTCTACTCTGCAGAGCAATAGAGGACAACTTGTGGGAAGTAGTGAGCTCACTTTTCCCATCTCTCCCCTGCTACCATGGCCTGCTGGGAAAAGCTACCACTCCTCAGCAGATATAGTTATTTACCTGGGGCAGTGAGGATAAGAGGAAATGTGCCCCTCTCAGGGCAATATTTCTGGACTTGTGCCCTGACGCAATATGCAGTATGGGCCAATGCCTTGTCCAACCTTTTCCCAACAAAATGCAGCACAGCTTGCTTTTTCTACTGCATAGCAGATGGACCCCCAAAAATTGACCATGATATCTGTTTGCATCTGTTTTAATCCCACAGAAATATGTTCTATCAGGCCTGTGAAATAGTTTTCCAGCCTCTTGGAAACTACATTGGAACTATCTGCCTCATGAAGACTGGTAAATGGCTGCCACTGCTGTCTGCTGTGTCCTGAATATAGACATATAAAACCTAGGTTTGATCATGAGTAATTGCCAAGCAGGGGAACCTAAAACAGCACTAACTTCCTTACAATGTCAGTTGGATCTACTTTTGAACTCTCACCTGAGAAAAGTGGATGTAACAACAGGACAGACCAATAGATCCAAATATGGTTGTAGACACCGCTTGCACAAGCTGAAAACAGAAACTCTTGAGTAAGGCAAAGAAAACCTCGGGGCATACTTCCTTTCAGAAATAACTCAGCTGTTAGACTTACTGAGATCCACACCCTCCTTCTACTCCCAGGCTGCTCAGACTTTTTGATGCAGCCTTGCCTTATGCCTTCATGCAGCTGTAACTCAGTGTCCCTGTCAGATGGTCCTATTTTAACATCCCAGAAGCTGAAGCCAGCATACCAAGTATAACACCAGAAATATTCCAGGGAGGAATCTCATTTGATGGGTTAGTACCATCAACAGGTTCTAAGCCAATCATTGTTTGAGAGGGAAGGTATAATGAGATTCTGAAGGCCAACTCACAAATTCTCTCCATGGAGTTACCATAACAACACCCAATCTGATGAAAGAACTGAGGGTCATTTATGGTGTCCAGAATAATTTGGCGGTTGTATGCAGTCCACTGCCCTCACTGGTTCCTAGAGGTTTTTTAAGAAATTGCCTGTGGATAGCTCTCAGGGATGTGGGGGTCAGACAGTAATCCTGAATATCACCCATCCTAACTTGTAACTGTAGGCATGGCCTAAGGCGTAGTGCAAGGGATATGTCTGTTCACCAGGACTATCTCTCTTTCTTCAAGCAGACTTGCATGTCACCATACCTGATGTAGATTGTTGACTTTCTCCTATGGAAATTTTTCCGAAAGAGCAAATTCCAATATGTCAGTTTTTTCTGACAGTGTGACATGATTCCAAAGGTATCCGCTCAAATTTCCCTGTTGTGTATAAGGCACTTCAGGTTCATGAAGAAAATAAGGTGAGCCCTTCCACAGAGATAACTCTCATGAACACTGACCTTGGCTGTGAGGCTCAAAGAAGGAGTTGATAATGCTCTTACCAACAGTGATGCGCCCCCATTCCCGTCAGGATATTTGCTTCACTTCCCTAACATCATATCACTAAACGATGAGATTTGTCTTCTCTACTCATGCTTGGGTCGCATGTTGGAATAATTTCTCCTGCTTTTCAATGGTGTTAAGCAAGCCATTTCCCCCTCAAAAATAGACACAACTTTCGCAAGTGTCTTCGATTTGCAAACCCGTTTTATTTTACTGTCTTCTTTTTGATTTGGGGGATGCATTCTGCTGAGGCTTGGGGTTGATTCTCCCCTCTTTTCAGGACTTCACATTGTGTATTCTGTGGCACTGGCTGGGCATGGTGACACAACCACAGTGCCACTGAAATTATGTGTTCACACAGCCATATTTAAAAAAAAAAACGTGAATATTACAAATCACGTGTGATTTCGGCACATTTCCAAATAACTTATAGTTCCCTTTGGGCTGTAAGGGGTTCTTCAGCTCCCAACATATATTTCTCGGTCTATCTGTGGAATGTTTTGCGAAATATTGAATTTGCAGGAAGTGAGAAATGTTTGCCTTGTGCTCTCCAAGAACTCAGCAGACAGGTTACACAGAAATGATCATGTTCTCACCAGTCACTGGCTTTGCTGGATGTTTGGAGCTTTCTGAATCATTGGCATAATCAATAGACTCAGTTCTGGGCTCACAGCAAAGTGCAGTCAGAAGGATTGGCTGATCATGGCAGTTGCTAACCATGACAGCAGGGTCAGTCATTGCACACCCATCTCCACACACTGGTTACGGCGTCAAGGTCTTTGTGGCCCACATGCTGGTCATTGACATTACTACCTGGAAAGGAAAGTCACCCTATGCAGGGGCAAGTTTCATGCTTTGGATTCCTTGAAGGTTTTGTGGATGCTAAGGGAAGTTTCCTTAGGCAGATTGTACCTCGGTTGATATCAGGGAAAATGACTCAGAGGCCCCAACCTTACAAAGCCATTAAGTCATGTAATGTATGTGTCAAAGAAGACATATGACTGTCCTGACGCGGCAAAGGTGTCTCTGTGTGATTACACAATGGGAAGGCACCCCACAGATGTCCAACTGCTGAATGCAGACTGACTCTTCCACATAACATTTCCTGAGGACTCTGTCCTACACTTTTTCCTCTTGTAATCTCACAAGATACCCTATTGTGTTCTCTAGGTTTCCATGTGATTTTTAAAAAACTGATGAAGCCGGTATTCTGAGTATGATGCAACTCACTAGCTATATTCCTCTTAGCAAGTAACTTAATCTTCTACATCTTGGCTTCTCTCATGTCCATGATAGGAGCAAAACTAATTCTATCCCATTTCTATGGCACTGGAGTGGGTTCAACAGATCAAACAATACTCAGAATATCGCTGTCGTGTGTCTGAGCAGACCTTGTGTTTTCTGGCTTCCTTATCTACTTTTCACACATGTTGTATTCTGGTGGTGCCATATAATCCAAAATTATCTTCTAATCCCAGGAACTAGAGTCTCTTTGTTGAACACCTTCTGAAAAGAATTGGGTAAGAAGCCTGGATGCTGGGGTTGTAATTTTCTTTATGCTATGCTAATTTATTTACCTTTCAGACTGACTGAACAATATTAATGGGAATACTTCAGAACTACTCATGCACTCTGTTGTTACATGCTCTCTGGCTAGACACCTTGGCTGAACTTCCCACTTAAACCAATTTAAGATGCTGCACAAAACCTTAATAATCATCTAGTTACATCAACACAGGCCAGACTGAAGATTTCCTCATGGGACCAAAACTCAATGATGGTTGAAAATCAGGACTCAGAAGTTTGTTTTGCTTTGATGGCATTTGCTGAGTGAAGGTCACCAGATATCAGTCATCATTGGAATAAAGGTAAACATGACCCATAGAGGTTTGTTAAGAAAGTGAGTCAACTTACCCTTGAAATACCAACAGCTGACATCTCTAAGATCAGGATGACTGGGAAACAAACCCGTAAGCGCTTTCCAAGGGATGTGTTAGGCAAATTGCACCCTTGAATTTTTGCTATATGGGTGGTGAAAGGATGTCTGCTGGGAAGCAGAACCAAGAGTTGTGTTTTCTCTTAGGACACACAAAACATTGATTTAATAAATGCTTAAGCCCACCCTGGAATTTAAAGTAGTCATTTGTGGGGGTCATCCAGGATTTTCAAGAAAAAAGCACTGATGCCTGGAAGAACACGTGTAATATATTAGTTGCAAAATGATTTTGACAAATTATCATTCCAAAAACATCACACACACACACACACACACACACACACACACACACAAATGATAGATGGAATATATTTTGAATCTACAGTGTATAAATGACAAAATGTATGCACATGTAGAAGGCACATTTATTAAATTTACATATGTATATCCTCATATGTGAAAAGAACAGTACTGGATTTATAAACCACTGAATAGGCTTGCAGATGTATTTCCATTTTGAGATTTCTTTAGATTTTATTTATTTTTTGAGAGAGTGGAAGGGCGGGAGAAAAACAGAGAAAGATAGGTCACTTCGACTTTGACTCTCATTGCTCTACCTGCTGATGATGCAGTTGGCAATTCTTACAAATGGCATGATTGGTAATTGAACCAGTGATTCTTTAGCTTTCATGTCTGTGCTCAATCTATGGAAACACTCCAGTCAGGGCAATATGCATATATATATATATATATAGTTTTCAAAGTACACATGTTTCTAAACAAATAAATAATTATGCCTACGTATGATTTCAGGTATGTAAAACAGAGGGGAGTGAGAACCTGAAGCAAAAGTACTTGAAATGAAGGAATTCATAGAGATAAAATAGGAACTAGTTGTGTATAACAAGTGGTAAGAAATTTTAAGAATGTTGCTGAAATATATACAGAGGTATAGGTAAACTGCAGAACTGCGAGAGCACTGCGTGTTTGAACATTACCATGTAAAATAACCACACTTAAACAGTGTAATGGAAAATGAAAAATAAATGAATTGGAAGCTCAGTGGTTTGGGACTTTATACCCCACGTTTAAAGAATGCAGTTTCAAACCCTGACCAGGGCCCTCCCACACACTCAGCAGAGATTGCAGTTTCCATCACCAGTTCGGGCATGGGGGTGTGGGAATTATTCAATCATTCTCTCCAACATTCTTCTTTTCTATATCCCAAAAGCTATCCAGTATACGTCTTGAGCTAGCCAGCTAATGGGACAACAGCAATGAATAAAAAACACAGCTAGAACGCTCACTCAACAATACAAGAGAATTCGAGAGCATGCAGCTGAGGGAAGAAGGAGACTACACCACTGAAATCCAAAGGGCATATCTACAGAAGGACACCCAACAACTTCTGGGAGTCACAGCAGGTCTTTAATTCATAGAAACAAGAACAATGAAACAGAAAAAATACGGAAAGAAAGAGTCCCCAAATAACAGAATGGGAGGAATCTCCAGAAAACAAGCAAAACAGCACACTGGTTAATTCAATTTAATGGAAATTAGGAAGCACGACAGGATGAAAAGAGACCTAGAATCCATGAAAAAGAACATGACACAAATGAAGAGTAACATATCTAAAGTAGAGAATACACCTAAAGAGTAATCGGTAGATTTGATTCAGCCTAGGATCAAATCAACAAACTAGAAAAAGGTAGGGAAGAGCAACTTCAACAGAGAAGCGAAAAATAAAATAATTTATAGGCAGAAGCATACATGAAGTGATTTATTGGGCAAGGTGAAATGTAATAATACTCTCATGCCAGAGTTAATGGAAGGGGAAGAAAGAGAGCAAGGGATAGAATACCTCATTAAGATATAACAACAGTTTCTGGCCTTGACGGAGGCATAGGTACTAAAGATGAGATTCCAGGCACAACTAAACGGATGATAAGAACCCATCTCAAATCAATAAGCAACCAGATTCATGAAAATCATACTGCATGGAGCTCTAGGCACCACGGAATTAAAATGGCAGTGAAACAGAAAAAGAAAAGAAATGATTTCAATTATATAATTAATAATTTCCAATAGTTGGCTTGCTTCCAATCCATGGAAATGCACTTATACTTCTGCCATCCAAAAGAAGCAAGGTCCAGGAATCCTCTCCCCATTTGACCAAGTACAAGACAGCAGCAGCTCTAGGGACTCTGCTCTCTGATCACATGTCCTTAGATTAGAGGCCACATTTTGGGAAAAGTGCTTGTAGGACTTCTCAGACTGTGTGCGTGTGTGTGTGTGTGAGTGTTCACAGTTGTTTTCTTTCAAGATACAATCATAGTTGCATCTTCTCTTTTTCTGAATACTTTTTAGAACTGTGGTATGTGAACATACCCATGGCTCTCATTGGTGCTTCTCCCAGCGCTTCTTCAACACCACGTTGCTCCATTATTTTCTGTTTGAATATTTGAATACTGTGGAAGTTATTTCATTTTCCTGAAGTGCATGGGTTGAATTTAGAGGCACCTCAGTTTCCCAGCGACAGAATGCAGTGGTAACTGCATCCTCCATTTTCTGGCCTGCTATTTAAAGCAGGGTTCACAGGAGACAGCACCAGGGCCTAGAGGAAAATCATAGATCCTGATCATAGTCTGGTGAAACAAAGCCTTGTGGCAGGGTGCAGGAGGGACACTCGCACCCTGAAGAACTGCCTAAGCTCCAGGCACCCTTATGCTCCCTCGACTGTCCCTCATCAGCAGCTGGAAAACAAGCCAGCAGAAACAACCACGCCATTCTCTTGGGTGTCACTAAGAGAAAGGCACCTTCCACATGCAGAAGAGGCAATCCTGTGTTGTGGGGCGGGTCTTCCTCTGGCCAGTCTCATCACAAATCTGACAGAGGGTCTCCAATCCTAGCTCTGAACTTTCAGCTTCTTCTTAGGGCCCACTTGTGGACAGGACACCAAGTCTATGCTCTGATTGGTGGATCGTGAACCCCACGTGGTCCCACCCTCAGGAGCCTTGCCCTCTGTGACATCATGCCTTCTGAGTTCCTCAGCAGGATAAGCTCTATGGAAACTCCCCTCCATGCGGGGCTGCCCAGCAGGGTCTCCCTGAGACAGAGAAGTAAATGGGGTACTTTGCGGTGGAATACTCTTAGCCCTTCCCCTACAAACCCCAGCCTAAGAGAGCCCAGGTAAACTCATACATGGGCTCCATGGCCACAATTGACTATTTACAGGGACCACAGGAAAAACACCTTGCCCAGAAAAGCTCTGGATCTGCCAAGAGCTTAGACTTTCAAACGCCCTCAGATTCCACAACGCATCATAAAGGGCTGCCTTTCCCACTAACAGCAGAGAAATGGCTATTATCCCTATACTCAGAAACCTTAATTACCTGTGTCTTGGGGACCAAGGGTCAATGAGCAAAAAGTCCCTAACGATGGATGCCAAATTTATTCGGTCTCAGAGAGTACAAGCCTGACCCCTAAGCACCTTACAACCCTCAGAATGAATGGCCTCAGATCTTTTCCAGAAGCACTCCAAGTCTTGAGGTTTGACAGAATTCAGAAACTTCGAAAATGCTTCAGTCTTTCACATGTTTTAATTCACAGCACTAGTTGAAGACCAAACCCCTTACCTAGTAAAGTTGCCTTTTTTATCCCCATCACAGTCCCTCCGAATGATCAGGGTTGTCTGTGCTCAGCAGGACAGACTTCCCCTCAGCTGTCCCTAGGGAGGTTAGGGCAGGAACCACGCACACAATTGTTGGCTGCTCTGTGTTGCCTGGCAGATTATGCCATATCAAGTTCCTAGTATTCTGGCTTGAACGCATGTGCTTATGCAGTGTGAACCCGGTGAACGTGGGTCCTGGACTCCTATGTTGTTGTGATGTCACAGTGGAGAAGTCAACTGGTGGTTTCAGGAGCCAGGAACTGTACCAAGATATGCACAGCCAGTCACAGTGATGCTCCAGCCATCATCCGGTACCAGACATGACAGGTGGATCCTCTGCATTTCTTCAGATAGTATGAAGTGAGGATATGAACAGTGTTGCACTTTCAGGGCCTGCAGAGGCCAGACAGGAGAAGGCACAGTGTGCTTTCAGGGACCACGGAGCTAAAATAGAGTTCCAAAGCTGTTTACCAATCTAGGTATTTTGGGAATGAACATCACCTGTCAGCAGTACTGGTCCTGTAGGAGAATGTGCAGAGTCTTGTTGTGGGGGCGGTGTTATCTGGAAGATTAATGGAACTAGAACTGTCAAGACCAGTATAATGTCACCTGGGGGAAGACACACAGTGATCTCCTACACAAAAGGGCCCTACTAGGATGGACACTGCTGGGCAGAGTGCAGCCCCAGTGATATGCCAATATCTGACCTGGGGTCAACACTCTTGGTCCCTATGTTGGATTCACAAACTGAGTGAGAGAACAAGCCTTGGGGTCACAGAACACTGCAGTGCAAACCTAAGACAGGACACAGAGTCCGCTCCCTTATGAAACAGGAAAACTACCTGGCGGGACAGCACTGTTGGAAGAGCTGTGCCAAAGCGGTGCCCAAGTGGGTATAATTGCATGAAGCTCTCTGGGCATGGGATGGAGTACTCATGGAAATGATGGGACTCAGTCTTGCACAACAATACCAGTGAAACTGGAGCAGGACTGCTGTCCTGAGAAACCTGGCCGGAAGTAGAGGGGATGATATCCTCCTCTTCACTGTGCAAATACCACCATTGTTCTCAGACTTCACTGTTCTGGGAGGAATTGAAGGTCCTCTGCGGGTTCTCACTAACATGACTGAATTACTGATGCAATGGACTATGTTCTCCTTGGCAAAGATGTGTTGAAGGACATTTCCAATCAGTTCACTGCAGAAAACTGTGATTCCATGGGAAACTGGGATTTAATCCAGAACAGGAATGTGAAACATACTTGCCATTGGCACTGCTGCTTTTTTATGAGAGGGGAATGGCGGGCAGTGGTGCAAGAGCAGTGATGCCTGATAAACAAGACTGTCTACTGAGCTGGCTCTGGCACATGTAGCTGTATATACTTTCAGCTCCCTTATTGCGGACACAAACTGGGTTAGTTTTGCACCTTTGTGTCAGAGTAGGGCTGCCACTGGCAATGCGGAGTTCATAGCACCTTCTGCGCTGTGCCTTTGCTGACCCTTTGTCTTCAATCGCAATGGCTTTGTGGTGAATGTACCTGGCTGAAGCAGTTCACTTTCAAGAAAATCTGTTGTTTGTTACCAATGACTCTGATCGCCATCCAACTTAATGTGTCAACGCTGGCTGTACCTGATTCGTCCGTTTGAGATCAGTCAGTCTTCTGCGGATGAATGTATTCGGAGGCAAGGTGAGGGCCCAGAGGATCCAGGGTTGCCCTTCTGAGGTTGATCTCCATTATGTAGGTCAGGCTGCATCAGGGTGTGTTAAGGGAAGTCTTTGCTGTTCAATAAATAAAATACAATTCATAGTAGTGTCAAAGAAAGGCTTCTCATGTAAATATTGCAAGTGTGGAATGTAAATGTGCATACTCATACATAAAATCACGTCAGTTAATGTTGCTAACATAAAAATATATGATACAGATAAATGTCATATGATATCACCATTAAGAGGAACCAAAACAACAAAACAAAGAAACTAGTGAAATATAACAAAAGACACTGAAATAGAGGATAGGTAGTCATGGACCAGAGGGGAGAAGAAACGGAATTTCAGGGGATAAGGGAAGGGTATACAGGAAAAAAATATAGAGGACGCATGGACTAAACTAGGGAGGTTGGAAAGGGGAGGGAGAAAGGGAGGAAGGGCTGTGTGGGCTGGAATGGGAATAAGGGATAGAAACGGCAATGAAAAAACTAAACAAATATATATATATATATATATATTTATATTTATATTTATATTTATATTTATATATACTCACACACACATACATGTTTTTGTGTGTGTGTGTGTGTGATACACATATTGATTCCAGATTAGCTGTCATCATGAGGGAACCCTGTTTCTCTGAGCACCTAAAACTACTGTAAAAATTGACTGTCGCATGAAGTCCATTGGATCATGTATGTAAACTGGTTAGTCTTTGTCATTTAGGAAGATCAGCCTGTGGGACATGGAGGCAGTAGTTGATTTTTGTGTCACTTCCTAGTGTCTGCCATGTCATCATTTTCTCTGGTTCTGAGAATGAGGGCTATATAGGGTGGTCTCCTTTCATGGGTGTGGGTTTCAAACACAGCTGAAGTCTAGGTGGCATCATAACCTGATGGAAATATCAATGCTGTGGTAAAGACACTAGAGACTCGGCGTTGATGATACTCTGAGGCTGAACAGAATCTAATGATTCAAGTAGGGGATGAAAATGTAAGGAATAATTGAGCTGAGATGGTCATTGGGCCATGAGTCTTGGCCAGGATAGTTGGAAGAGGAAGTGAGATTGGAGAATGGGTCTTATTATATAAATGGAGTATGTGCAAAGACACATGAACTTCATTATAGTTTTTGTCCTTGAAGTCCAATTTATGGTTAGAGAGAGCTTATGAACACAGGGAGCAGCCCTGATAATGTTTGCTGAAACTGGTTATTTGAATAATGCTAGGTGATGCACACAAGACAAGCCCAGGTCTTAGTGTTAGGTGCAAAATGTTTTCCACTCATCCTTGCACTGCCCACAGACTAGTCTCTGATTCGGAATTTTGGCTACCTAATTACCATCTCCAGATTGGGGAAACACACACCAATGGAAACACAGGTTTTTCTTTATCTTGTTGTTCAATGTCCTGTGGTGGCCTTCAGTAGTGGAAAAGGGGTGAGTATTTTCCAAAGGCTGCTGATATGAAAATATTCCCCATTGATAGAAGTGCAGGTAACGGTAGGATTATGCCAACCATTGCCAACATACAGAAATAGGTGGTTTTATGTATGAATCCACTATGTTTGTGCTAGTGCATTTCAACACAAACTTCCAACTAGTCCAACTACAAGTGTCCTCCCCTAGATAAAATACACCAAGATTAGAGTCACTCCCTTTATTATCTACATGCATTTGTGCCAAGAGTTATCCCATATCGGATTGTCTCATATCCATAACTATCATTTTTGTAGAGAAGACTGAAAGAAAACATTTAGAAGGCATGGGTTCTGTTTGAATCCAGCATAAATATAGGCTCTCTTATTCTCCTGTGGTATTCATCTTCCTCAGGTATTTCCAAGACCTGTTGAAGTGGTGATTAAAGCCCTACATGGGAAAATATGTAAAATAAATTAAATAAGTACATGTGATTTTTGTAATGGGACTCTTACGTTAAAGGCAAAGCCCAGGAGAAAGACTACTAATAAATCTGATTTCAATACCCTGTCTGGAAGAATCATTTCACTGACCAGATGTGGCTCCCCGCAGAGCCAGATACCGGTGCCGCCTTCTGCAGAAGCAAGTATCTCTGCAGAGCAGTCCAGAAAAGATTCGGGTAAGAGCAAGTTCTATGAACACTACAGTTCCTCTAAGCCCTCTAGAACACTGCATGTGTATGCCCTGGGTATGTGGAATGCTCTACACAGCCATCTGATTGTATGCTGGGTGGATCTCAGACTACAGTTTGCACTGGAGAATTGGTCAAACTTTTAAATTCTGTGAGCTCCAGAATATTAAAGGTAAAGTGAAATTAAAATGAACTATTATATAGAGTACATATATGGTTTGAAAGAGTTGAGTTACATTTAACATAGTGGACTCATGCAGTTGCCAAACAAACGCATGTGTGGTGATAATGTAACCTATGAAATCTAGGTGTTGTATGCACAGGTCTTCGATTCATACCTTCCTTCTGTTATGGACCCTCAAAGAGTAGTTCAAGAAGAGTAAAAGTTTCCAATTATAGCCAGAGGTTGGGGGCATCTAGAAGTGAAACAGGAATTAGCCATGTGCAAGCAGAGTGAGTTATTTGACTCTATCAACCAAATTTTACCAGAGGGAATTACGCGAGAATGAGGAATGAAGGTGGAAATTTTGTTGGGAGGACACTAAGCATTTTCAGAACCAATGTAGACTAACACTCCAGATGCCACCATCCCTGTTGACATGCTCTTTCCCAACTTAGAATGGAGGAGAAATGATATTGTCACCAAGAGTTATAACTTACAAGAAGGAAAGGTCCGTGTGTACAAAGAAGTTATCGAGGCCCAGGATGATGACTACCTCTGTAAGTTGCCCTTGCCCACAATGATATGGTATATCTTGGTCTAGTGATTTCATGTAGTCATTTGGCCTTTAAATTGGCCTTTGGAATTCATCACTTTTCCAAGGGGGTATTTCCCATCCACACTTAGTAGAGAATGGGGGTTCTGTGAAGTGAGATCCTGGGATTTCTCTGACGCACTTGACATGCAGAGACATGTCCTATAGCTTTCCTATTGCTTGCTCCTCTCACCTGCAGATTGTGAGAATTTTGAGGACTACTTCCTTCACAACTGTCCTGTGCAAGCGCCTCCTGCATTTATAAAAGACACTGAAGTGAACAAGAGGCATACCAAGCGTGCAGCTCTCACTTTGACACTGGGTTGACGATCGGACTATTGGGCATCCCAATGCTGGGCTTGGAGTGTGGAATGAGGCGTCTGACCTGCCGGTGGGTGTCTGGTTTGGCCATTTAGAAGGCCAGGTCACACAAGATGAAGAGGCATCCAGTAGGGGTATGCCTGGTTGGTGAGAATTGTTTTTACTCTTTCCATGTTCTCTGCCCCCGCACATTATTTCTGAGGCTCCTTGGGTGCTCACCTCCCATGAGGCACATGCGTGAGGACAATTTGGCTAACACTGTTTGCTCAGTGGACTTTGCATGAGCAAAAGACTACTGTTTGAGGGTCACAGCAGAATTAAGGCCACAGATGTGTAGAAACAAAGGAGCAGCTCCTTCCTTTGGGAATTCAAGTTCTCCTTGGACTGAGGGACATGAATGTGTACAGAACAATCAGGAAAAATATCTAATGGTCAGAGAGGGGAAGTGAATATCCAGGCATGCTTAGAGGGCTGTGATGTCTGTAATGTGAAACAATTCTTTGAATAGGTTCATCCCCTACCTATGAATAACAAGAAAAATTATCTTTAACCACCTCTCTTCTTTAAAGAACACCAAAGGGAGTAATTGTTATGAATAGGTGGGTGGAGAGGACAAATCCTGTTTGAACTGGATGAGGTAAGTTCCTGAGGTATCCATGTTCCAGAGGGGACTCTCATTCCCCAGGTGCCATGTTTCTATTCGTGCTGTCCTGCCTCACACAGTAACCATCTTGAATCCTCTATCCCACATTTTTTCAACATAGTACCCTTTCAGATCAAGAGAATTTACAGTCAAGGAGATAAAATATACAGAAGTCCTGAATCTCTAAATCTCAATGCCAGAGGATGTTTGGACCTTGGGGAAAACCTGCAGGAACTGAGATTCCCTGGGGACACTAGTCTGCACTGCTATTGACACTGACTCTGTTCCGGGTTACATGAATGTGTTCACTGTTGGAAAAGACACACAACATATAGCCTTATACAGGACTCACTGCAGACAGATAGGAAGAGATTGCTTTGAGAAACACTGAACTGTAATGTTCCAAATTTGTGAGGAGAGCACAGTGCCAATGCATCCCAGCATTAATTCTGAGTGGAACTGTAGTCTGAGGCCTGCTGAGAAATCATCATGGGAAGCTTTCCTCAGACACGCCCTATTAAATATGGGAAGAGAGTGCAAAACATTATTGTTTGGTGATTGTTCGGTAAGACACAGATAGATCCAAATTTCTAGAGGAACCTTGTGGAGGCAAGTGAAAAGTACTCTGAGTACCTTTTGGGGAGATAGGAGAAAGGCCTGTCAAGAGATGATGAACTTGAGCTCGTAATACAACCTTGTGAGCTAATGTGGAAGCAGAGTGTAGATCAAGCTCCACGTTATTTGCTGTGAAAGGCAAATTGACTGGCCTATAGAGAAGGTAGAGCTCACTGGGTTTCACTGCCAACCAGGGTGGAGCTAAAGTCCACGACTGGGCTTCAGAAAATTGTACTAGGGAGGACGCCCACCATATGCAGGTCTTGGAGATATGCATTCATGGAACATTCTGACAGAGGCTCAGAAACTGAACTTTAGGCTCCCTGGGAGTGTTTTGAGAAGTGGCTGACATCAGACCCTGAGGACCTTAAGAGTCAGTCCGGGGCTTCATGTGTTTATGTCAGGTACTCATTGCTGTGTTTTCTTTCCCTTCATTCTGCCTCAATCCCAGGTATGTGAACTGTGCCCAGTATGAGGAAGAGCACAACCTGGTGGCCTTTCAATATCACGGGAAAATTTTCTACAGAACCTGCCAGAACATCAGCCCGGGTTGTGAGCTGCTGTTATGGTATGGGGAAGAGTATGTACAGCAGCTGTATATCAAGTGAGTTGGTAAGTAGAAGGAGGAGTTTCCTCTTGGAACATGTGGGGCACCACTTTGCTTCTTCTAAGATTAAAAAAAAACAGATAGAGTCCTGTCCTTAGAAATTGTAGTGTACTAATGCCGAAGTATAGTATATTCGGATGCAAAGTGAGACACTTTTACACTCAGATGCTACATAAATCAAGGGTCCAGCCCATACACCTTTTAGCACTAGGAACGGCATTTACATTTAAATTTTGTTCTAATTTTTCAAAAGATGCATGCATAAATATGTCCCTGCTTATTGCATTGGAGTGTTTTTCAGCCCTCTGAAGAATGTTACAACAAATATGCAGCTTTGTCCACAAACCATTTTTTCCGAAAGTTTTCTGGCTTTTTTTCTTAATATCTATAATCCATCGAATTCAAATGTGTATATGCATAGGATGTTAGTCATCATTTTTCTGAGTTGTGCATTGAATTGCTAATATCCCACCAGGTGCTGGGGTACTCTTGAGCCACTCTCTGGTGAAGACAGGATAACCAGCTACAAGTGCTAGTGTGGTCCTAAAATTATAGAGATTTGTGCATGGAACAAACAAATGCAGGACAAGTGGGTAGATATTATTGTGTGTGCAGGCTGGGGCAGGGGCACTTCAGTGTGTCAGATGGTCAGGAAAGGCCTCTACCAGGACTTAACATTTGCCCAGTAACCTGTGGACAAAGTATTTGTGAGAGTGGGGTTGTTTAGAGCATGAGTGATATGAGTTGGTGTGTCTGGCTGTCTGAGACCACTCATTTGTCACTCTGGACAAATAGAATAGGAATGGTGTTGAGATATACACCTGTCTGATGGAAAATCTACAACCTATGCTATCATGTGAGACACTGGAAGCTTTCCTTAGTGAGATGAGTGAAGTGCACCGTCTTCAGGTGCAGATTGACATATCTCTAATTAAAATAGGGAGAACTATCATATGTTTAACAGAGATCTCTCAAGGGATCCTTATACATAGTGTTTCGAATGGTTACCCAAGGAATAATTCCTTTCAGAGGGAATCAAATCCGGTTTTGTCACTGAGTGAGTGGTATGTCAGAGTGCATAATTTCATATTATGATTGTGGTGAGAGAGAATACAGAGATCTCTTGCCCTTGAGGCTTGTAGTTACTCTCTTTCACAGAAACTAGCAAATGCATTTGCACCGCTAAGTCATTGCACTTTCATCCATAGAATTTTTGAACTTGAATCTGGGGTTCCCACAATCTCCATGTCCTTTGAACATGGTAGAAAACAATTAATGTGGCCTTTGTGTGTCCCTCAAGATGATGCTGTGAGTGGGAATGCAAAAGAAATTAGACTGTGAAGGAACACTTTGTGGGACACACAGACTGCATTGTCACAACAATGGGAAGGATTCCTAGGGCTGTTCCTCCAATAAGGAAAACCAAGCATGTGATCCTGGCAGGCTTTTTAGCATGTGAACTGACCATAATATGTCCTTTCATTCCAACCAAAAAGAGAGATGCACCGCTGTTCATCCTGCCCTCGAGCCTTCTCCTGAAAAAATTGCTCTGCCTACATGTGAAGCCCAGTCACCCATCTCAGATTGCCCGGGGAACATCTGTAAGGAAACACCTCCAATCAGTGGAACCCTGCTCAGAGGATCAGAGAGAGGAGCAGAAAAAGCTGATAAACAAAGAGGGAATGAGGAGGATGAATATGAAGAGAAGGGAAAAGGGACCCAATCCCTGATTAAAAGTATGAGAGAGAAGAGACTTTCTAGGGACTTCTGGACAACACCCACTGAACCCAAGGTGAGCTCTAGTGAGGGTGAGAGAATTCTGTTGAAAAACCCGAACTCACTGGAGGAAGTGCACCAAGAGGATTCAGGAGTATGTTTTGTGCGGGGAGGAATGCCTAGAAGTGTAAAAATCCGTTATGCAGGATGTGGGCAAGGCTCCAGTGATGGGTCAGTGTTGAAGAGACTCCAGAATACATGCTCAGGGGACAGGGCCTATCCTTGTAGGGAGTGTGGACTGGGATTTGCAGGGCTGTCAGATGTCATCACCATCCAGCAGACTCGATCAAAGGGAGAAACCTATGCTTGCAAATACTGTGGGCTAGGTTACACAAAGAAATCAGCTGCAGGAGGACTACAGAGGACAAAATCAGGGAAGAATCCCTATGTTTTCGAGAGGGCAGGCAACATATTACAGTGAAGGCCATTCGCAACACACACCAGGGGTCCCATGCAGGGAGAAAACACTGTGTGTGCTTTCACTGTAGAGACTTTTGTTCATCGAAGTCAGATCTGAGCTTACTGCACAAGACACAGTCTGGACAGGAGTGCTACATTTGTGGGGCCTCTGGGAAAGACATTCACACAAGTCATACATCCTGAGACACCAGAAGAGACACTCAGAGAAGGTAACCCATTATTACGTTTAGGCTGATTAGTGATTAGCGTTCAGTAGCACCTCATATGTCAGAGTACAAATGTATCCGACGCACGTGATATGCCATGTCAGAGCAGAGTTCAGATGAAGTGAGGTGGCCCCTTACTCTCCCCAGGAGAATCAGCAGTGCACAAGTCCCCTGTTAAAAGAACCCTGCACACCCATGAAAATCCATGTAATAGACAAATATTTCCCAAACCGCAGCAGAAATACCCACACCAATGTAATTCAGGCTTTTTCCACCCTGTGTTTCAATAAATTGCCTTGCAATATTAACTGGAATCTGTGATAGTAAATTCACTGCATCACTGAAGAAACAGAGTTCTAGGAAGACCATAGAGAGCACATTAGGTCAGCCACTGCTCCTGAACCTCAGCAAGGCCTGACATATAGAGTCCATCCAGTGACTTTACTGCCCAGGGAAAGAGAATGTAAGCACACTCATCTGGAAAGGGAATTCCCTAGCGTCCTGGGTATTGAGGAATTTGCCTCTTATTTACTACACCCCACCCTTCGGTTGACTTCTCCTGGATCACTTCTGGTGTGTTCAGGCCTCTGAGCATCAGATGTGAAGGGCGGGAAGGGGCAAGGTTGTGCGCATGACACCAGTCAGGCTTCATCTGGGCTCCAGATCTACCACATTCCCTTCTAGCCATCAGCATTCTCATCTCAGTTTTCCCAGGATCAGCAATCTAGTTCAGTCCTTACCATTTCTGAGTCTCAAAAACACCCCCTCCGATTGTGTGAAGCAAAGCAAGATTCTCAAATTTTCTGTTCCAGTTTTCTATTTGGGGCCATGGGAGGGTAACAGCAGCCTTTTGCATTGACATTGTAAACTGAGGCATAACTGGACAAGAATGGTCTGAGGCCACAAGTCATTGTGGTTACAGTTTCAGTGCCAAGGCTTTCTGATCGCTAATGCTGGAATTGGAAAAATATGTAGCGATGAGAGGACTGTGTCCAAATTCTGTCATTGTTCACACAATTCCGCTTCCACCACATAGATTGGGCCATTCAGAAGACCCTGCAAGGATTTCCACAATTCCCTTTGTGCAGGCCACCACATTGGGCCAGGGATAATGCACAGCCTCCTATTGTTCACAAGATACCCTCACAATGCAGTAATTAAATCCTGAGGAAATTCCCCTTGCCCAGCCTTAGCTGAGAAATGAGCTTGGGGACAGTCTCTGCCCAAACTGTGCGCACTTCATATAAACAATGTGATTGTGATTCTTCACATAGCAGCTTCTGTGGTGAATTATACTTGTAACTGAGCTTCATGGATTTTATACCCCAGAGGCCATCGTGGAATTCTAAGTTGTTGCAATTTAAATCCCAGCTTTTTAATGGAACTCCTGTGGGAAAGAACACATACTATGAGCAGGGCAGATATGCACAACCTTTGTCAATCAAGCAAAATATTCTAAATGAATGTCCATAATGGCCAAGGGGCACAGATTACACACAGGCACAGTAGTAGGGAGACAAGTGAGACAGCACATTCGGATGTAGTAAACATCTACTCTTTGTAACCCTGAGTGCCTACAGCTCAATGAAGCCAGATTTATGTCTACACATAGCCCTGACTTCAGTACAAATCAGATGCAAACACAGTCAGTTAGTATCCATAACATATGCTGATGTAATGATGGCTAACTGAACCTGTCTCACACTGATTCTGCAGTGGTAGGATCAAAAATGCAGGACATCCAAGTGCTGTGGGAGGCAACGATGACCACTAAGTTCCACTCCTGGGACCAAGCTAGGCAAGGGTGTCTACATAAACATGTTAGATTTCCATAAATGTTATCCACTGTTGCGCCTGGTTTTTCTCCTCTATTAATAAAGAAAGTTGTTTTTCTTGAGATTATTTCATTTCTTGGGCAGCGCCCATGAGAGAACCTCAAAACTTTCATAGGGTTCTGCCTTCAACTTGGGACATGGCAAAAGGGCAGAATTCTGCTATATTGCTGACAGAGGTGTCAGAGACGCATACAATAGGGTACACAATCCACGGCTTCCACCACCACTAATCCTGAAATCGTCCTATATCCTTTCATTGATTCAATATGCTTAGAAAACAGTTCCATCTAGCTTATTCCACATAATACCTTCCCAGTTAGGCTACCAGCCAATAAGATATTCTCTAATCTCTCCTCCTGTCATCCATGCCCTTGCAGAAGCCTGCCTTCAAACTACACGGCCGTCCTGTAGTGCGAAATTTGTGTTGGATCCAAAAGCTGAATAAAATGAGGCTTTTGTGTTTCAGCTTTCCTTGCACACTTCACGAGGTTCTTCAAATGACATTGTTCATGAATATGAGGTGTTTATGTTCTGCTAACACCAGTCTGTCAGCAGTTTACATCAGATAGTCATCAGGTCATGGCAGGATGCTCTAAGGAATGAGTGTGCCTTCTACTTGTGGGATACAAGTCTCTTGTCTCATGACAAGCGGCGGAGGACACTCTCCTCTCCCTGTGACCACTACTGCTTTGAAACAACAGGAAGCAGTGCAACCAGCCACCTGTTTTCCCTGGCTTTGGTGCTCCTCCCACACTCCTGACAAGAGGAAGGCAGCAGCAGGGTGCCACTGAAATTATTAGGGAAAGAAGGGGGGAGAGCCTGGGAGCACAAGGACAGGTGGATATGTGAGATGTTGGATTGCCACAGCCCCTTCTCTCATACCCCTGACAGTTTCCTGGGAATGGAGGCCAATGTTCCCCCAGGTACAGCCTTGTCCGAAGAAGCCCTATTTCTTGATGAGTGAACAATTAGTATTGATACTGTTAAAATTATTGCATCAATTTTACAGCTTACACTTCATATGTAGTGCAAATGACAAGATGTGAAAGGAACATATGACAGTTCACATTCCCCTGCTCATTTGAATTGCTGTGCTGCTTCATAACTGTGGTTACAACATTTCCCATGCCCTCCATGACTTCAGGTACCACCAGTATTCAAGTCACTGCTAAGGGTAAAGCCTTTTATGAGAACACCAACAGGGGTCATGTCTCAAATCATTGGTTCCTCAAAATGCAAGATATTCATCAATACATTGTCACCATCAGTGAATTCTCCTGATGGTCTCCATCACATAGTGAGAGAGGACAGGTCAGTGTGTGATATACTCAGAGTACATGTGTCTCAGCTTGTCGGTACAGACATGAACTCATGGGAGAGGTCCCCAGGATATCAGGGCACACACCACAGAATGAGAGCAATCAGTTGGCATATTTCTTATGAACACATTGTGTTTTATATACATTTTTGGGTAGTAGCCTTTTTCATAACATTACTCATTCTCCACAATATATATTTAAACACATGGTCTTACTTCCAAAATGCACCAGGGAGATTAACAACAGCACAAGTTACTGCAGAGGAATTATGACACAACTCACACCTGCCAAGCCCTAAAGACTTATACTCACAGGTGCAAAAAACTAGAGTTCATTTGCATGGTTTTCTATTGAGGAGTTTTGGAAATACGAACGCACAACTCATCCGAGATCGGTTAGATCACTATGGATGTTCAGAATGGGGGGGAGGGATTCACGCATGTTCATGGGAATACTCAACTGACAGATACATAGGACAGGGCTGTCATGTTGCCATGAGGTGCACAGTCAAAACACCTGACAGTCCTCATTAAGGTATTTGGCCTTCTGAGAAATGGAGATGTGCTGTAGAGTCAGGTCAGTCCAACAATGAATCAGGCATCTTACCCTTTCCCTGGAATCAGTGACTGTATCGCCACTTGTCCTTCCAGGCAAAAGAATTAAGTATTATCTTGAGACCCCTTGACAAAGAGAATTGTCAAGTTAGCCAGAGACCATTATTCCTCTGACTGATAATGTACTTGGCCTTGGGAAATGCCTTTATTGCATGCCCTAAACTTCATTGCAGCACAGGCATTGAGGAAAAATATGAGGTGCCATTATCTCATTTGAAAGAGTAATTTGTGACAAATAATGATTTTCCCGTGTCTTCTCTGTTTACAAAGACCTGGACTGTCATGATATCTGCAGAATTAAAAGTAGTCTTTTCTATTCCAACTTGTGGAAAAACTCAAACTTCTGGAGTGCAACAGCAACTGCAAAGATCTCAGCATCCATACTTGTTTCTGCCATCACAGTTTTCTGACACTGGTATTTTATAACAATCCCAATCCTCTGAAACAAACTCGTAGGTGGTCATCATCCTGTGCAGGTTGTATGTACACCAGGCATATTCGTCTGTCTTCCCTATTCTCAAGGAACGTGTGGATAGGCATCTTTTGATTCTCGATCATCTTTCCTCTTTGAGTGTCCACAATATTTTGCTACACATTCAGTAGTACAGGTTTTTCTTTGCTTCAATCACCTGAGCCCCGGCAAGGTCTACATGTTTCAAAAACTTCATTATATGTAGCACCAGAAATGTATCCAAACTCTTGTATTTTTCCACATAGGTTTAGGGTCTAAAACTCAATGTCTGCCAGTCTTTGTACTGCTTTGAAAAAGATGCAGTATCCCAGCATCCTCTTTTGCTCAGATAAAAGTTCTTTCTCAGCACATGAATATTCTTAACTGCCTTACGATTCCGCCTCTTCACTGTTGACAGTCCCCTGGATGTTTACAGAATCTTGAGTCTTCTCAACCAATGAAGGAACTTAGCTTCTGCTTTGGCCATTAACACATGGACTTCCCATCAACACCAATATTCTCAATTATCTGTGCTATTCCTACATTCGCCCTGTTCTCCAACACCCAGGCTGTTCCCTCATCTTGAGTGACCTCAAACATCTGAAGAAATCCACCGCTCTCAGAGTGATTAATAAAAGGCATCAACCACACTGGGATGTTATCAACCATTGGCATATCTCAGCATCCTTAGTGCTTGAAACCATGGACTCTCTCAGCCTTTAGTTCAGACTCCATGGTTATTCACATCTACTGCAATGTTCTTTTGGCCTAAAAAATCCAGTGTCAGCAACATTCTACAGCTACATGACTATGCCAGGTCTCCAGGATCGAAAACACCAAGACTCTCCCATTTTCCTCTTGATCAAAGTCTACTCAATCACTACAATCGAAATCTCTCCTACTCATTACATCAAATAGTTCAGCATTTTCTGGATTTGCAGCACCTGGATTATCCTGGTGCTCTTTCTCTAAAATCATAGGTATTGTCCCCCTGCCATCTGTGTTCTCAAACTTCTGGATGATAAACCATCGTCATTGCTGAAAAGCAGCTAGACAGGGGCTCAACCAGCAATGTTTAAAATTACTTGACTAAGATTGCTTTGTCAAAGTTTTTAAACAAGGGAGCAATTTTAGCACAAGCTATTTTCTCCAGTATCTGTGTTATATCAGCATCTTTGATGGTCTCAGCTGTGGAGTATCCCAGCAACTTCAGGATTTCCAAAACACAAGCATATCGTGGCAAGTACAAGTTATCCAACATCCATGTAGAGCAGTGTTGGCAGTGTTTCAGTTATCGCAGAATGTGCAATCTTATCCAACCCCTTGCCTCCTATTCAATGTTGTCAAACAGAGAAATTACACTGCGTTGGCCATGTTTTCAAACATTCCCAAAATTCGCAGTGCCTTCAAAGTCTCAAAATCTTGGATTCTCACAGTGTCAAAGTTGTGAAACATCTCGGCAATCCAGCATCTTAAAGGAATTTAGACCCATAAAATATTCCGAGCAAGTTTCGTATTCTCAAACGGTTGGTGTATTTCAGACTCCACAGTGTCCTACAACATTTGGAATACCTCTGCACATTTCTCTATACAATCACCTGAATCCCTTCAAGGTCTCTGAACTGGGAAACTTCCGCAATATTGCAACAAATCCAGTGTTCTCTGATGTTTAGCTGTTCACAGATTTTACAGTGTACTCAATCACATAGAGTATTACAAGCGTCTCTCACAGTTCCGTGTCACATGACTCAAGACATTATTCTTCTCAAATATTACAGGAATCCCATAGACTGCAATGTTTTTGCGCGTGTAATCAACACATGGAGTATCCAGATTCTCTGCACTTGCCAAGACGTGGACTCCTCACAACATATGGCAAGTGATGGAAATTAGGACTGAGGCAGCACCTGCATTGTCCTCAAACACTGAAAGGATGACTGTGTCTGCAGTGTTTCCAGGGACCTGGAACAGACAGCATTATTGGAGAGTACAGAGTCTTGGACATTTTAACTCTCCAGTTACCAAAAACACCCGATAGAAACTGCACTATCCTAACTTCTGCAGTGTTTACAAAACCTTTAGTTCAAATGTCTATGCTCTTTTTCCATCTTTCATATTCCAAAACACTGACCAAAGTGCAGTGTCTCCTGAGTTCTTGAATGCATGAACTGCACCACTGTCTGTATCCTTCAAATACACTTGGGCTTTTCATAACATCTTCTATCTTCTCACTTAAACCACAGTCACATCTTCTGTCTTCTCACTTAAACCACAGTCACTACCTGTGGTTGAACTACCTCAGTTAAACCACAGTCTGCCATTATACATTGATTCCTTCCAGGTCATTCAATCAACTGGATTTCCAACATCTGGATGATCCCTATCCTCTCTATATTCTTCTACATTTGGAATACCACCCCATCATCAGTGTTCTCAAACCCTTGACCTATACCAGCTTTGTCAGGGTTCTAAAACACTCAAAATCCCAAAGGAACTTCAGAGATCTAACACACAGTACGACTCTCAGCACCTGCAGGTTTTTAAAACACAGCAAACTGCTCATGATCTCCAGTGTTCTCAAACACCTAGACTATTACACCACCACTGTGCTCTCACTCACCTGTACTCTTCCAGCATCTGTAAAGATGTCAGTCTTCTGCCCTATCCATCAGCATGTGTAATGGTGTCAGAGAGCTGGAGTAGGATAGCCCTTCAAGGATATCAAAAACCTGGCAGATCCCAGTATCTGCATCCTTCTCTAGCTCCAGCTGTTTGACAGCGTGTATTCTTCTCAAAAAATCAGTACCCCAGGTGTGAAATACTGTCAAAAATACATACTCCTTTAATGTATTTTCTATTCTCAATCACCTGCACATCCTACAGCAGCATCTGCAAGGTTGAAGAACGCTTTTACTAGAAGAATCACGAGCAATGTTCCCGAAATCCCTGGCTTTTTCTTTCCTCTTAGGTTTTCTAGGCAGATGACATACCCCAAGGTAAAGAGTGCCCCCAACAATCTGAGTACGCAAAAATATTTTGGTTGACAATTGTGTCATCTATCCCTTCCTTTGCAGTGATATCAAAAAATTGAGTAATCTCATTATCTGCACCAGCTCAATATCTGAATGATTCCATAATCTGAGACACTCCAAACCTCTCTGCTTTCCCAGGGTCTGTGGAGTTTCCAAATACTTACACTATTATAGTTTTCTCAATATTCTCAAACCCCTGGAATTGTACCCATCTTCATTGTTTTCCGACACGGAGATTATCCCCCTTCTTCAATATTCTGAAACACTTGAGCTATCCCTGCTTCTACAGAGTACTTGAAGTAATGAGCTATAATGCCACCAGCAATGTACCAAAGGTAATCAGTATTCCAGCCCAGCAGTGTTCTCCAACACGTGGACTCTTCTTTCATCTTTAATGTTCTCAAACACCTGGACATCCCAAGGACCTCAGTTGTCTCACAGCATGAAATTTCTCAGTGACTGCAGTATTTTCATCACCGAGAGATCGCACCATCTGCAATGATTGAAACACTGGACTACCGAAGGTCTGTTCTAAAACCTAGGTACTCCCATATTGGCAACGTTTAACACTGGACCATCTCTTGTCTGAATAGTTTTCACTCTGCTGGGTTTTGCCAGTTCTGAAGTATTTCAAATTCTAAGGGCATTGCAGCATTATTTGGTCTCAGGTGTTTGGACAATAGCAAGCACTACAATGCTCATCCATTAACCACACTATGAGTAGTACAATGTCTTCAATGTTAGCAAGCCACGGATATACCAATTAGATTGTGTTTTCAAATACCTGATCTGTCTCTATGGCAGCATGTTTGGAAACACAGAGGGTGACTCAGAAGATTCTGTTCTCTACAACTTGAAGGAATATTTTCAGACGCTAGAGTTTTTCCAAACTTTTCCTTACTTTGTAGCACCAGAAATATCCCACCTTCCGCAGTGCCCTCACACAGATGCACTACTTCCAACTTCTGCAATATTATCAAACGCATGGTCTAATCCGAGCATCCCTTGCTGTTATAACGATGTGACTGTGCCTGAGGCAGCATCGTAAAAACAAGTCTGTAGTATCCCAACATCTATATGTTGTCACATATCTGGACTACCTATGATTCTGAAATGTTCCCATGCACCTATACTATCTGCCGTTCTTTTGTGTTCTCAAGCACATGAACTGTCCCTGGGACTCCAATGTTCCCCTGCACGTTGATTCAGGGTAAAAAATATTCTGAAACCCCTGGTTCATTTCAGCATCTCTTCTGTTGTGTGACACCTGAATTATACAAGCATATTCAGGGGTGTGTATTTTCTTCACTCTACCCATTGTCTGCAGTGATTTAAAAAGTTGATGAATCTCAATGTCCTTTGTTCACATATATCTGCACTATAGAGGTGTTTGCAACCATGAAAACCCATAATACGTCATCATCTTTAGGGTTATCAAAGATCAGAATTTTACCCCCTTTTTTAGGGGTCACACATACTGGGCTATATACTGCCCTGGAAATGACTTCAATCCACTGGGCACTTGCGGCTTTTTCCCAGCTCTAAACACCTGAAATATCTACGCCTTTGAACAACTTTGAATTATGAGCCATATTCCGGAAAACCATGTTGTCAAATACATGGGCTCTACCAGTATCTGCAGGACTTTCAGCCTTGTATCTTTCCCAGTTTTCATAATATCCCCAACACTCGAAATATATCACAGTCCTCACGGTACTCCATCCAATTGGAAGATCCAGATTCTGAAGTTTTCTATTATACCTGGACGTTGCCAGCCTCAGCACTGCTCCCAGATATGTTATTATTGTAGTGTTGGCAGGGACCTCCAACACATGAACTATCAAAACATATTTGGCATTTCCAATCACCAGGAACATGGTAGGAAATTTCCTCAGTGATCTGAAGCCCAAGGATGATCAGGGTCACTGCCTTGTTACCAAAGGCCAGGACAATGCCAGTATCTTCCATGTTGCAAGCCCTGACCTCTCCTGGAATTTCTCCTTCAAAACACCAGGATTAATGGCATAATTTGCATTGTGCTCAAACACTTGGACAATCAGTGAAAGCGAAAACTTCTCAAAGGACAGTTTGATACCTGCACTATAGTGTCTGATGCCCAACACCATCACAAAATCTTTGAGCTCCCCCAAATTCTACAAAAAAACAAGAACTTAAACTTCCTCAGACATACTGAATAATACAGAGTTTGCAGTGTTTTCAGACATTTGGGCTTTCCCTGTGTCTTCTTTTGTCACGCATGTGAACTACACTATGGTCACCACTACTCCAAAATACCAAGAGTAAACGACAGCTTCAATGCTTGCAACCACGGAATGACTGAAGAGACTTCAATGTTTCAAACATCTCAGTATCCCCATAGCAGAAATCTTCCTCCCTCATGGATTTTCCTGCATCTGAAGTCCTTTCCCCTACCGAGTCTATTCCAGCACCAAAATTGGCTGCACACATGAGGGATGTACCGCCTTATTCAGTGTCCTGAAGACTGAAAATTATCACATCCTGTGCATATTCTCTACAATCTGAGCTCCATTAGTGTCTGCATTGTTCTCATACACCAATGTTTTAACTATGTGTGCAATGTCCTCAAAGACTTTGACTATTCTAGCATATGCAAAGTTCTCTAATATCAGGGTAAGGACCCTGCCTTTGTTCTTTTCAAACACATGGATGATCCCAACTTCTTCGTTTTCTATCACGTGGAATATGCCAACATCAACATTGTTTCCAAACCCCCTGACGATGGCAGCATTTACAGAGGTGTCCATCACTTGGCTAATCCCTCCTCTTCAGTGACCTCAGTCATCCTGACAATGTGGGCCTCTTCAGTAATCTGAAGCTCTTTGGCCATCTATGTGACACTAATATTATCACACTGCAGGGTGATTGAAGCATCTTCAGTACTGCAGCATTTTCAGGGTTCCGCAAAGCCAGGCCTTACCCTTCATTTGCATATCTCATGCTGCTGCTCCATTGTGAGCATATGCCAAGTTCTGTAACTCCAGAGTAATGATGGTATCTGAATGGTCTACAACACTGGGACTTTCACAATTGCTGAAGTGTTCACAAACACTCTCAGAATTCCAGCATCTTCCTTATTTACAAACCAAGGGATGATCACAGTGAATGCAAAATGCTGATACACGTGGATGGGGCCCTCCCATGAACTGTTGTCAGACACTTGGAACATTCCTGTCTCTGCAGTGTTCTCATTAACCTAGACTATGTCAGAATTGAAATACCTCTAAATCGAAATCTGTCGTTCCATGACCATGCAACGAATGAAAAATTTGACGTCATTGCATGAAGTATTTTCCAACAGCTATACTCCCTTGGCATGTGTTATGTTTCCAGTCACCTGTACTTTTGAAAGCCTCTTCACTATTCAGAAATGCTGAGGCCCGCTAGCATCAGCGTATTCAGAACAGCCTAGAATGTCAACATGCCTTACTGTCCTAACACATCTGTCGTATTTCCGTGCATGCTGTATTCTCAAACACAATCAGCACTTCAGTGACTTGATGGTTTCACACATAGAAGTGTACCATCTTTAAGGTGTTACCATTACTAGGCTAACTCAGCACATGCATAGTTCTCAGACTCCTGGACATTGCAGCATTCTGCAATGCTTTCAAATGACTAGAATTCCGCCTCAAATGGACCATCTTGAACATTGGGACTTAGCTCAGTTGGTTTCCTTCCGTAGAAATCTTGTGTATTCCAATGTCACCAGTGATCTCCAACACATGGAATTATACAATGTGTGCAATGTTTTCCATCTACTGGTCATTTCGTGTGCCTTTTTCTTCTGAAACTTCTGAATTAAAACTTTCCCATCGGTGGTATGAATCTCTGGACTATCCAGAATCCAAAGTGCTCATTAAACACCTGGATGACCCTATAGCTATGACACTTCAAACACTGTGTCTACCCAGCCTTTTCAATGCTGCCAAGCCTTGAACTTATCCCAGTGTCCGAAATTTCCTAGAAGGCCAGGTTCTTACCTATCTCTTTTCCTTATGATGTTCTAGTCTATGCCAGCTCTGTTATATTACAAGATATGCAATACGTAACTGCTTCAATATTCACACACCCCTGGCATGTAAGAGGTGCTTCATTGTACACATTTATTTTTAGCATCTTTAGGGGTGTCAAAAACTTTGAAATCCCCAATTCTCAAATGATCGCCAAGCCAGCTCTTTGTCAACTAATTGTTTTCAAGAATTTGCTCTTGTGCAGTTTCTCGAAATCCCAGAATAACTCAAGGTAGCAGCATTCTGATAAAAATGGACTGTTTTGAACATAAATGTTGTTCCCTCCACCTGAACTCATTCAAAATCCTTTGTGTCCACACACAGCTGAACTTTCCAAGGGTAGTGTCGGACATGTTCTCAAACACACCTACCAATTGACCACGACACCCTTCTCAAAGATCTGATCTATCACAAAACCTTTAGTGTAAGCACACAGGCAAACAGTCGCACCAACTACGGGGATTCCAAATCTGGAGTAACTCAGTGTCATGTTGCTTACCATGATCTAAAACATTCCAATGTCCGCAGTGTTCCAAACACTGAACTAGACATTGATCAGATTGTCTGAGGACACACAAACACCTTATCCTTCTCCAATTTTCAAACACCTATGCTCTCTAGGAAGCTGAAATTTGCCTATTCACTTAGACACCATGAGCCCCTGAACTGATCTCAGACACCTGGACCCCACCTGAGTCCACATATTGTCAATATTCTCAAGAAGCTGGACGTTCCAGTGTTTGAAAATATGCCCCAAGACAAGGAGACATACCACCGTCAATATACGATCGTCTTCAGAGTTCTCAAAGTCTTGGACAAATCTCAGCACTTGTAAGTCTCAACATCCTGGCATATCACATCGTCATCACAGCTTTGCAACACGTGGACTGTGCCAGTGTCTAAAATGTACTAAAAAACCTCGACTATGACAGCATTCCTTGTGATCTCAAATTAGTGACTCCCTTGCATCTGTAGTGTTGTCAGTCACATTCAACATCGTGCCATCTTTTCCTTGACTCATCTATAGCATCCCTAAGTCGCAAATGTTCTCCACCACCTGGGTAGTTCTTGTCCTACACTGTTTCAGAGAGCCAGAGGTATATAAGGGCACTCAAAGTTTTCAAACTCCTGCAGTATCCCTAACGTTTCCGGGGTTGTCAAATACCTAGCCATTCCCGACATCTTCAACACACTAATAATGTTCCTGCATGATCTCAGGGTTTGCAAGTTCTCACACTCATCAGATATTCCAAAAGCGGAAGTGTTCACAAACAAATGAAATATGTGAATAACTGCAAATTACGGATTCAATGGATTATATTTGGATTTGGAATGTTTTGTAACAGCCGGCCTTCCAGGGTCCTGCAAGTTCTGAAGCACCTGTACATTGTCCTGAAATACCTCAACTATTGATAGCAAGTTTAGAGTTCTCAGACATCTGTTGTATTTCACCCTCAGCAGTGACCCAACTCATCTGGAGTATCACTATTTATGCTTCTGAAAAGTCTGGAGGTACCCAACTCAGGCCAGATTTCTAGAATCCTGAATAATCCAAGTGAGTGCAGTGTACCACGCAACTGAACTATCAAAATGTCTATGGGGTCATCGTACATCTGGAAAATTAAAGGACCGGTAATGTTCTCATACATCTAAATTTCACAGTGTCGATGGTTTCCATACACTATTGGACTAGCAGATGGCGTGGAAACATCTGAACACCTGGAATTTACAGGCATGTTCAGTGACCTCAAATACCTGTACTCTCTCCATCTAGGTTAATCCGCAACATCTGTACCATTTCAAACATATACAATTTTCAAAATATCGAGATTTTTCAGGATCATTGTCTTGTCAAGTAGATAGTTTTTCATTATGTTTGCATAGTTCCAAAAGCCCTGCGCTACACACAGCCTCTTGTCAGTTTTCATATACCTGGATGACTACCGTGAGTGTTACCTATTCAAATTCAAGGCAGTTTCCAGTGTCTTAGTTGATTCCTATCTGCACTCTCCCAGAGTCTCTACTCAAACACATGCACTTCTCACATTATCTCCAATATCTTCACAGTCTGGGACAAACCAACTGTCCCCAAATTTCTCAAGGAAACACACTCTGCAAGAAACGCCTATTCACAAACACCTGGATAACTACAGCATCCTTTCCATTTACCAACATCCCAGCTTCCCAGCTATTGCAAAGTTTTCTGACACCTGGAATAACACTGCCTCTGCAAGTTTCTAATCCCCTGAGCTGTTCCACCATCAGCATTGCTCTAAAAAATGTGGTTTCTCCAAGGAGGTTTATGTTCACCAACACCTGGATTTTCCTGGAATCTTTGGAGTTCCCAAACATCTCTAAAATGCCAGCATATACCATTTCCCCAACACTCAGCATTTCTGAAACAACCATGGCCATTGAGTCATCCAGGATATTCAGTGTTCTCAACACCTAAATATGGAAGCCCCTGAACATGGCACAAGAACCTCCATAAACATAGCATCAACAATGATCACAGACAGAAGACTATACCTAGCATCTTAGTGTTCTCTAAAACTCAGAGTATCTCTGACTCCGCAGTAGTATATTGCACCTGTCGTTTCAAAGCTACAATGTGTTCAGAACAATCTGCTCTATTTCAGCATCTGCAGAGTTCTCAAACACACTGAATACTTCTAGCATGAGGCATATTCCCAAATACCAGTTCCAAGCATATTCAGTGTTCTCACTGCCTGGACTAGTCCAAACTATGCCATGCTCAGAAATGCCTAGGCTAGTCCAGCATCTGCAGTGTCCTCGACAACACACTATTTCCAGTCCACAGTGTTCTCCACCTTCTGAGTATTTGCAGCACCCACAGATATCTCAAACTCCTGGACTGTAACATAGTCCACAGGACATTCACTGGCCTTGGAAGTACAAGGTCAAGCTGAAGACAGGACTTCTGGTGATGCTTTTGGAGCCTGTCATTACAGCTGCAAATGGAGAATATAGGTCATCACCTAGGAGGTTCACACCATGAAACATTGGCGTGTAGACTAGCACTATCTGCAGACAAGTAAGCAGTAGTCCTGCTTAAGGGTCAGAGTAAGGTTTGGCTCATGTAGTCTGTTGCCCCTATAATTTAGGAACACACCTAAAATGACCCACCTAGAAAATCCAACATTTTCATTAAATGCTCAGTTTCTGTGTTTGGAACTCTGAGAATTTCAAAGCAATGCGAACAGTGTAACCTCCAGCTGGAAACACGAAACCCCACAGATCCAATGTTTGGTGATCTGACAGCAAAGCTGTTGGACAAGTTCAGAGTCCTTAGAGTGTAGATCAGTCTCTCTCCCAAAACACACACACACACACACACACAGTTTGAAATCTTCCCGGGGATTATTGATTTCTGGAACCTTGTGTGATGGCATATCTGCAATCTTCTTAGGAAGCCAGAGTCTGGTCTTCAGAAAGGGGGGCTTCTGTGGATGCATCTGCTAATGGGGGCATTTGCCTCCTCTGTTATATCCCTTGGGCAGAAACGCTCTGTGTAGAAGTGCCCATGGGAATATGGTCAAGCACAGTCTCTTCTAAGAGCTGAAGGGACATGAGAACTTGCCTTTGACATCTAGGTTGTTTTGGCAGTTTCAAGACGTGTTAGATTGTGCACTGTCACCAGGACTTTGTGTGTGAGCTTGCGGTCTCTTCTGCCACAGTGGGAGTGTGGCCCACATGGCTACCCAGGTGACAAAGTTCAAGAAGTGGACGACAGGGCGTCAGGAGACTATCCCAATCAGCCCTTGAGTGCCACTTTTCACTGTTTCTTTTACCAATGTACCTCCTTTGCAAGCATGCTGCTCCAGAGAAGTGCCTGTTCTGTCACACAGACCGATCCTCCAACCAGACTTCGGACTGCCTGAGCCATGAAATGTCAGTGCCCAAGTCTTCCTAGCCAATGTCCACTGTTTGTATACCGTCCCTGTGCAAATTAGTCCTTATGCCTCAAACTGTGAGTTCAAGCTTCCATGCCTCTGCTGGCATTGCAAAAACCGTACTTTTCAGGGCAGGTGGCCATGGACATGGGTCTTTCCCAATTAACCTGTGGCAACCCAGACGGTACCCCTGCCTGGATCTGTAGCAGCCCTGGTAGCCACGCTGGTCCCATGGAGCTTATTTTCCTGTAGCACTGTGCTTAACATTCTATACCTCTGTGTCCTCTACACTTTTTGGTCTCCAATCTTATCATGGGCATGGATACCACTGTCTGTTTGCTGTGTTCCACAGAAGGCCCTCTCAGTATTGTTCCCATGAACAGGGGTAAGTGGACTCTGCTGGTTTAGGGAAACAGTTTGATTAGAGATGGCTCATGAGACTCAATTCTGTATGGGGAGCCCACAGCAGTGAAGTTGCATGCAGGAACCAGTCCTTCATACCAGTTTGTCCCTGGGAAGCAGGCCTAGGAAATGCATCCAGGCAATTTTGGGTTCATCTTCCTAAAAGTCCCTCACCATGGTGGGAAACACTAGGTGGTTATTTCCTATCTTGAAGGTAATTTCCAACACACATATGAATTTTGCCAACGATGGAGCATAATCAGCTCGCCACGTCTTTTATTTTTGTTATTTTGTCTCCCCGATTGTACCTGAAATGTAGAGCATACCATACCATGTAATAGAATATAAGTCCTTTATTGATGTAGCACACAAGATGGACAATAAGTGCCTGTCCAGATTAAATCTGGGGCTCTCTCCCCATGACAGAAGTGGTTCCAGGATCCTCATCTGAAGACTGTACAATATGGCCATTTTTCTCCACAGGACTGCTCTAAGCTGTGTACATTTGTTATCATATTCAGCCACAATATGCTGATTCAACTCACCGAATTCGACAACAAACACCCACCTATGTCTCCACCACCACCCAGAAAGTGAGAAGAGTGTTTTGAACACAGAAATCATTTCTTCACTCTTGACGGATATGTCTCAGTTGGTGAGGTTTCATCCCACAATCCAATTTGGTGGGTTCCATTCAAAGTCAGTTCACATGCCCAAGATGTGGTTCAGAAACACTTTGGGTACACAGCAGAGGTAATCAAGTCATATATTTGTTCGCTCAGGAGGTTTCTGTATTAGACCTTCTCCATCCCTCACCATCTGACCACACTGAAGAAAATTTGAGCTCTTCTGACCACAAAGAATCATTGGCTGCCCCACTGTTGTGAAGTCATCAAAACAAAAGCAGTGGTCATCAT
>JAPYXV010000016.1:249475-274475 GCA_028533065.1 Trachops cirrhosus | reverse complement strand
GCTTATGACTTCCTCTTTTGGGACAGGATACTAAAGCATTCTTCACTGTCTTTCTTTGCCTTCTCGTTGTATTCAGGTCAGTCCATTTCCTAGGAATATTTTGAGGTCGGAGAGCCATCGGGGCCTTTGTTTACACAGAGATGGGTGTTCACCTTGTTCTAAATTTGAATTCTTTCCACATTGTGCACCAAGGATAATTTTGTGTACCTGCATCATGTGGACATCATTTCGGAAGGTGACATTGGAAATGTTCGAGTGTGTTCAAATCTCATATATTCTTAGTATGTTTATTTCCCATGGGAGTTCAATTAAGAAAAAAGTCGTTGATGAAACAATAAAATAGTTCTGTAATGGAATCAATGGAATATTAAAACCAGTGACACACTGGTAGAAGGCAAGTCCACCACAGAAGCTGCTGTGTCACATGGTTCTTAAATGTTCTGTACCAGTGATGTGAACAGAATGCAGGCTGATGCTGTCTCCAAATTCAGTCCACAGGTAGGTCTCAGCAAGTGATTTCCCTACAGTATATCCCCCATAGCACCATGCTGCATGTTGAGGAGAGCATGCCATGGCCTGCCCAACATGTTTGGGGAATAGACCTACCCAGAGACACGTCACCAACTTTGGCCTCCTACAGAGTGCTGGGATACGATTGGGATTAGCCTTCGCTTGATCTGAGAAGAAAAGGCCTGACAGCAGGAGGAACATGAATGCATCTGTGGTGTTGGTTGTGCTGAAAGAGAACAGCCTCATCAGGGCAGATGATGAAAATGCTGCTGGGGCCATATGCGTTGTCTCTGGATTGGAATGGCCCTAGTACCCCAGTCATTGTGGTGGCAATGTAAGCTATGTGTCACAGAATGGATTCCTTCACAGTCAAATTCCCCTTTCATTTCCATACACTGCATCATCTACAGATAAGGGAAAAGCTCAAAATATTTTTTTCTCTACAAAGTTGGGAGACTAGTGACATTCAACAACTATCAATGGCTGTTTGACAACCTATGTGGTTAAAACTGCACTGTACTTTCCCAAATCTATGTATGTCCACATCTTGTTAAAGGCCACAATGCTGTGTTGTTTGTCTCTGTTTCCAAAACATCACAATATTAATATGTCCCCTCTCAAGCCTCTCGCCATGTATTTATACTTGATTTCATTGTGTGTGAGCCCTTTACACATAAAGTAGGAAGCAGTCTCGATCAATATGTCTGCAATCACACTTCTTACAAAGACCACCACCATACATCTCCAACAACACTGCCATTCTTTTTCCCTTGAATATGAAGGAATCTCTGAGTAGATTCTTCACTGATATTTGTTTTGAAAATATGTGCACCTCGACTCTCAGAACAAGGAAACAAACTTCTGTGGTTGAAGATTGAACTAATGCTGCATTTCTTTCACACAAATTTTAAGGGTCTCAGGATATATGAGAGTTACCTCATTTCGATCCTAAGGGCATTTACCCTACCTCAGTTCTCACCCTCTATACCAAGAGTGATACCTGAGCGGCCTCAGCAAGCTTGACCCATATGACCTCTTTCATTTCTGGTGCTGGCGATCAGTCTGCTGTGATCCTTTGTGTGTCCTCAGGGGTGATATTAAATATGAATTCCTGAGAGGGCGCTTTCCTGACAATCTCTAATGCTACACTCTTCCCTCACATGGATCTTTCAGCACTCGCTCTGGATTAGTTTTCTGCAAAGTACTAACCAAAGTGTACTGTGGCACATATGCAATCACATGTATGTCTTCCCATAAGGATATGAGTTGTGTGATCTGTTTGAACAATGAACCAAGTTATGTAAACCTCAGTGGAATCTGTGCTTCAGGAATGTCCATCAGGTCAATTAAAGTGTAATCCCATCCCTCTGGGGAGTCCAGGGTTCTCCAAGTTTTCTAGTGTCAAAATTTGTGTAGCAAGGAGCTTTTTGTTTTGAGTACCCACATTGTTGTTTTCCCTCAAGGTTTTTGCAGTTCTCTTGATAGGAAAGAAACATTGTGTAGAGAATCAAATGGAACAGAATCTTCAGGGTGGTCTTTGAGGGAGTATGATGATATGCAAGGACATTGGGATGGTGGCAGTCGATGGTCTCTGACTCTCTGATATAATCCATTTGGAAGAGGCTTTGCCCTTTAATCAACATTATCATTGAAATTTCTCTCTTTGGTGTTATGTATTTCATTAAAGCCACTGAAGGTTTTATATTGTAATTCTTCGGTGGGGACATTGCGGTCAGAAAAACCACATTACCCTCCTGAAATCAAAGCTCTTTCAGACCCCGTGAGCATTTTACTGTCACTGTTGTCCACCAGGCATTTCCTTTTTTGTCATGTACACAACCATGTGTGTGTACAAGGAGAGCAGGCATCCCAAAAGGGAAGAAACATTCCTTTATTTCTGCCCATCTTTGGCCCAAATTACTCTCCCATCCTTACACTTGGTGTAAGCACATCTTCTTGAACAGTCCTCTTAGCACACAGTGTGAATTCATATAGTGGCTCTCCATGTCTAGCACGTGGGAGGTGAGATCCCTGATATCCACAGAAGGGCTATGGGATACGAGAGAACAGGGTAAGAGGAAAAGACTTCTCATCACCATGGAAGGAGGGGCGTTCTTCCTTTTGTGTGATCAGCCCAAAGCAGAGACCCACCAGGACACCCCATATATCCTTCCTCACTCGAACACCAATGCCAAGGATGCCTGATAGTCTGAACCTCAACCCAGGGAGGCAGTATGAAAACTGAAATTTTTTGATTCCATATGTCCACCATAGTGTCTTTAATACACCTATTGCCCATTACACAGGAAAGTTGCATATGCACAAGCCCTGATGTTTCTCAAAATCTGAATGAGGCAGGAGTAGGTATAAAGATAGTAGTGGGCTTATTACTATATCAGAAATGGTGCAGGTGTGGGTGGGAGCTCAGGCCCCTCATGTCACTGAGCCTCCATCCAATACTCGGGTATATATTTCATAAGCAGGGAGCGAGAGATTTAGGTACCTAATGCCTACACAAAATTACTTTATCAACACTTATCATGACACTGTGCAAGGCTCACTATCAGACATGTTCAACATTGCGTTCGAGCCGAAGGCCTGGTACATACGCCACTTTCCATCTCATGGTTATACATCCCCATTGACTTCCTTTCTCGTCAGTTCTATTTTGGGGGAGTGCAGGTGAGCAAGGTTATATGGACTACAGTGTTAGAGTCTCTTTCTTCTGGGAAAACACGATGTTCTCCCATCAAAATCCATTGTACTCTACTGATGTGCTAATTAAATGTTTTATCTTGCCAACACCTACTCATTCAAAAATACTGTTTGAGGGCACATTATGTTTTTTAGGCATTAATCACATGCCTGTGCCGACAACACCAAAATACTAGGGACCTTATCAACTCAGACCCTTTTATGCCCAAAGAGTAATTGTTAATTGTATTATGTTTAATTTAATGCTTTTCCACCATATGTTAACTTCATACTCCTATACTCATTGATCACATTTGAATTCGGTAGTTCAAAGAATTTACAAGGTCCAGTGTAATTTTCAGCCTCTGTTTCACTGAGCACAAGCCATTGTCTATCTGAAGTGCACTGCACACACCTATGCCTTAATGATTTGCGCTTCTTGAGGATTTAATGGGACTATAGTGTCCAAACAATTAACTCCTACCCAATTGTTTTTAAAGGTCTGCAGGGGTACTTGCTTCTCCAGGAGAAGACACTGTAATCTGGGCCGATTCTGAGCCATTTTGGGCTACAGCTCCTATCTTCTGTGCAATCCCTTCCACCTAGACTCATTAAAACAGTTTGCTGGGCATTTCCTTCAAAGTACATGTCACATTGCAAAAGGAGACATGCCCTGATTTAAGTTTCACTTCTTAGTATACATTCTAAAAAGTGTGTCTTTAATTAGTATTTTGACAGTTCCTGGATGAACCTGAGTAATATGAATATTACAGGGGGAAGTGAGGGTATATGTGGATACTTCATTCCCAACACATATCCAATCCCTTCAGGCTCCATTGTTTCTCATTTTTTCTGTAAATTGAGTGTGGTCCTAATGGGACCAAAACAAAGACAGAGGTGGCTTCAATGTATCTAGACAAAAAGGGAAGAATGCAAAATTTGCATGTTGTCATATATGGGAAAGAATACTGCACTAGAATTTGATGGATCCATTCAATGCTGTTTGAATAAAGTTGTACTGCCTGCAAATTCTCTTCAGTTTCATGATCCATAGCATCTTTATTCTTAATGTTTGTCTGGCCATGGCATTTGTGGATATTCATCAACGTGATTTGCAAATTGACAGTGTATGAAGTGGATATTAAAGTGGAACTCTCAGGTCACTGATCAACTTCCCTCACTTTTGACACCTCAATGTAAATTATTTTTGGAGTTTTTGACTCAATGTAGGTGAAATTATAATAGTGAAATCATCCATGTTTCCAATTCTCAACAGGCACTAAGAGGCATCTCTGAAAAATCAGGTATAGACCAGCTTCTCAGAGGCCTTAAAATGCCGTGAGCAGACAGCCTGACAGAAGGAGGAGAAACATAATGATGCTGACCTAATTTGCACTCAGAAAATGGTGTTACTTCTTCCTACATGGATTACCATTGGAAACCAGTCCATGAAATGCGAGTTTCAGTTGAATAGTGTGAGCCTATATGAAGTCCGTAGATCAAGCATAACATATGGTTTTTAATCATCAAACCTTAAGCTCCACAGGGATTGGATATGCTTTCTTTGAGTGAGAAGTTCGGCCACTGGGTAGCCTATATTTTCCCTCTTCAGGGATGATCTGCTCTACCATCAACTCATAAATCAGTAAGGATTCCTTAGTCAGAGGATGATAGCGCCTCTGTCAATTCACCATGACAGCACTGTGCATGAAATCAACCATTAGATGAATGGTGTAGTGATATATGGACAAGAATTTGGATGCGTTATAAAGCTATGAAAATCTTACCAGGATTCTAAGTTCTTTACTGCAGCAAAGGAAGAGATTTTTCTACTTTCATACTGTGACCTCAACAATGTAATCAAACATTCCTGTATATCTGAACCTCTCTACATTTCCCTCCCATTACCTGCCTTTGTGTCCCTGAGGAAGATTTCTTGTCAACTGCCTTTAGGAAATACTCACCTCCTGTAGCCTCTGAATACCACCCCAGAACATTTGAATGTAAGGTAATGAAGAGTATTGATTTGTATATGGTTGCAAAATGTGGAGTCTGTCATTGGCTGCAGAAAATCCTTGACCAGACTGCAGGGGGAGGATGATTGGAAAATATTCCCTGAGTTATCACTAAGGCCTTTGCCTCTCTTGAGGGAACCACCTAGTAATATTCCTATGCTGCAATGGGGCAAAGCATCATCTCTGACCCCTCCTATATTCATGAAATCTTTGAGGAGGTAACTTGGTGTTTTAGGACAAGAATACGATAAATGTCATGTATAATTGCACACACCGAATTGCATTATCCAGGCTCTTTCTCCTTTCTCTCTTCACCTTCCAATTTCCTCCTACAGGCTAATGGCCCCTTGTACAATTTATGTCGTTTTCCTTTTTTTGCAACCACATGGGAAACCATTAGATTAGGGGCAGCTTCAGAGATTCTGAGCAATGCATTGTCATGTTATGGACCGGACAAACATATTTTCTTTCAAATTGAACATAACTCCAAGATTTCAACTGTGTTTAAACTGCAGAGAATCCAAAGCAGACCAACCCTGCTTGCCTAACTTTAGAAAACTAGAGAGCACTATGGCATATCTGAAACCAGGAACTCACTCAAAGATCAACTCCACCCTGCTCTGGCCCACAACCTCATGTTCCTTATTCATCATGAGTACTGTGTTTCCCACAATCCTCTTTCACACCTCAGGAAAACAGGTTTTACAGCATTTTTCAAGCAACAGACCTTCCTCCTGTTCTGCTGAAGACAGCTATTCCAAACTGCTTTTATCATTCATTTTCGTATTTTATACAACTGCCGCTTTTTTAAAAATAAGTGGCAAAGGTTTACTGTAAGTGGTTGTGAGGTATTCATGCTGTAAGGGGTGCATATGCTCTAAGTGGGTGTGTAGGTATTCATGCTTATTTTATATATTCCAAAATTTGTTTGAAGAGACGCTTACATCGCATTTCATGGCTTGTGTTTTGTATGGTTGCTGAACATCAAATACACGCCTTGTGTAATCATGAGATTCAGCCTGATTTAAACCATGTCTGTGTCAGGAGGTCTGTCCTGTTTCCCTTGAAGCCTCCCTTGAACCCTCACTTTGCTGCAACATTGGAGATGCTGGTATATAATTCATTTCAGGGGAGCCTCATTATCGTCCAGGAGATCCTTTGTGGCAATCCAGAGTTGGCAGCAGAAACCTGGTGCAGAGTCTATGAGAATTTACTGACAAAACAAGAGCTTTTTCTGAAGGGAGAAGGAGCTGTGGAGGGTATTCCTCCACAAAGCCACAATGAATCATTTTAATGTTTCTGGAAAATCTCCAAAAGCAGTGTGAGAACACTTCCATGGCAGCGGCAGCCCTGGTCTGACACAAAGGAACAAAATTCCTATAGAAAGTTTTGAACACTGACGACATCTGTGGAAAAATGGATTATTAAATGACACATGATAAATACATAGATAGGTAGATATATAGATGGCAGATGGCAGATCAATAAATAAATGATGGCTCCATAAGTAGAGAGATAGATAGTTACATGGATAGATGATATATGGATATATAAACAGATGATAGAAGATTAATAGAAAGTTAGAAATACAGACAGATAGATGAAAGATACATACATACAGACAGACATACATATGAAGATAGACAAATGACCCATAGATAGATAAGACAAGCAGCAGATGTTGTTTACAAAGCTACTCTGCTTATCATCCTACATTCAGACAGCTGCAGAGCCCAGGGTAATTCTTTTTCATGCTCTCATAGCGGCTTTTCTCTTCATCTATTATCGTTGCCCATATTCCCCTGGTGAAACAGATGGCAATGATCTGGAAAGCATCTTCAGTTTGGAGAACATTCAAGGATTTTTCTGTTACACAACTGTGGAAGTGAGATCCTGAAGAAGCCCTTGAATTCCTCTTCAGTGAAGTAGGCAGACTGTCCAGGACCTTTGTTGTCTGCCAGGACAAAAACTGACTGCCTTGCAGTGGTGTCCCTGATCCCCCATACACTGAAACTGTTCCCTGACATTGCTGTGTAAAGGTGGTTCCTCTCATTCTCTTGAGATTTCTGCCCAATGCTTACAGAGGGCCACACTGTGAGATTAGAGTTGATGTAGCTTAAAGGAATCTCTTTCAACAGATCAGCCCCTCCTGGGAATGTCCTCAGACCCTCAGAGCATTCTGAGCCTTCTCGAAGGTTTGAAACACTATGCGCTGTGACTCTATATGATGTTCTCCCACACCCACTGCATGCTACCCATGCACATAGAAGGACAATGTGCTGGGCACCCAGTCAGTGAAAACAGGGCAGCCCCATAAGCGGCTCTGTTCCACCTGTGAGTATCCCTTTTCCTGGGGATCAATCTGAGCCTTATCCCAACAGGCTTGTTATATGCTCAGCCCTGGCTTGTCTTGTTACACTTCTAGTCACCCAGGACAAAGCCAATGCATTCTTCAAGAGGTAAGAGGAAAAGACCCCACAGCTGCGCGTCATTGGCATATTTCTGAAGCAGTTAGAACTATTACAAGTACTGTGCCTTTGAGTACTATCCTTTCTACCTGAGGGCACCCTGGGAATTCTCTTGTCTCACCTTAGCATTCTCTGCCATGAAGAATTCTTTGCTCCCTGGCACCAAGTGCACTCTTAATAAGGTAGAGGAGCTATCCAGGTGGCTGTGTCTTGAAGAGATCTAAGGTATCTGTGCTACAACCCGACCTTGTTCATGGAGTCCCTGTTTCATCAGTGCCCTGGGGCCTTCGCTCTGGCTTCTCCCATATAGCTTTCAAAGATCTCCTTTTTTCCCACCCCTTTCAGGGCACAGTAACATGGGAAGAGGTGCCACAGTGTAGTCTGGATAATTGTGTAGTTCTGGATCAGCTAGCAACGTCGCCATTACTCACTCTAGATCCCACATTTCTACAAACACCATGTGCCTTTTAACAGCTCTTTGATTTTGGATCCTCAATGCATATGTTGGGCGTCTACATATGCAAGGTGGACCACCAGGGTCCAAGGACTAGAATAGGTCTGTGGAGCTCTGGTATCAGGGCCATGAACAAGCACTTTCCAGATTCCACAACTCAATTTTGCCTTAGGTGCTATCCCCGCCCCCGCAATTGGCTTCAGGGTACTATTGTGGCATATGGTCAGCACCCATAGTTCCTTGAGATTGATTCTCACTTAAGTGCAGAAAGAGTACGCTGAGGGAACTGAAAAATATTCCCTCCCTTTAGTACATTCAGTACAATGAGGAGACACATAGACACAGCAGGATGAGAAAAGAGATGTGGCCTATTCTGCAGAGCCAGAGAGGACAACCTGTGGGAAGTAGTGAGCTCAATTTTCCCATCCCTCTCCTGCTACCATGGCCTGCTGTGAAAAAGCAACACCTCTGCAACACATGTAGTTATTTACCTGGGGCAGTCAGGATGGTAGGAAATGTGCCCCTCTCAGGGAAATAGTTCTGGCCCTGCGCCCTGATGCAATATGCAGTATGGGTCAATGCCTTGTTCAACCTTTTCCCAACCAAATGCAGCGCAGCGCAGCTTGCTTTTTCTACTGTATAGCAGATGGACCCCTAAAAATTGACCCTGGTATCTGTTTGCATCTCTTTTAATCCCACAGAAATGTGCTCTGTCCTGCCTGTGATATGGTTTTCCAGCCATGTGGAAACTTCTCTGGAACTATTTGCATCACGATGACTGCCAAATGGCTGCCACTGCTGTCTGCTGTGTCCTGAATATAGACATATAAAATCTAGGTTTGTTCATGAGTAATTGCCAAGCAGGGGAATCCTAAAACACCACTAACTTCCTAACAATGTCAGTTGGATCTACTTTTGAAGTGTAACCTGAGAGAAGTAAATGTAACAACAGGACAGACCAATAGATCCAAATATGGTTGTAGACACTACTTGCACAAGCTGAAAACAGAAACACTTGGGTAAAGCAAAGAAAACCTCCGGGCAGCCTTCCTTTCAGGAATAGCTCTGCTGTTAGACTGACTGAGAGCCACACCCTCCTTCTCCTTGGCTGCTTGGTCTTTTTGATGCAGCCTTGCATTATGCCTACATGCAGCTGCAACTCAGTGTCCCTGTCAGAGGGTCCTATTTTAACATCCCAGAAGATGAAGCCAGCATACCAGGAATAACACCAGACATATTCCAGGGAGGAATCTCATTTTATGGGTTAGTACCATCAACAGGTTCTAAGCCAATCATTGTTTCCGAGGGGAAGTGATAATTAGATTGTGAAGGCCAACTCAGAAATTCTCTGCATGGAGTTACTATAAGCACACCCAATCTGATGCCAGAACTTAGGCACATGTGTGGTTTGCAGAATAATTTGCCAGTTGTATGCAGTCCACTTCCTTCACTGGTTCCTAGAGGATTTTTTGAGAAATTGACTGTGGATAGCTCTCTGGAATGTGGGGGTCAGAGAGTAATCCTGAATATCACTCATCCTCCCCTGTAATTGTAGGCATGGCCTAAGGCCCAGTGCAAGGGATATCTCTGTTCACCAGGACTATCTCTCTTTCTTCAAGCAGACTTGCATGTCACCATACCTGATGTAGATTGTTGACTTTCTTCTATGGAGATTTTTCCTAAAGAACTCATTCCCATATGTCAGTTGTTTTTCACAGTGAGAGATGTTTCCAAGGGTATCCACTCAAATTTCTCTGTTGGGTATGAGGCACTTCAGGTTCATGAGGAAAATAAGGTGAGCCCTTCAACAGAGATAACACTCATGATCAGTGACCTTGGCTGTGAGGCACAAAGAAGGAGCAGACAATGCTCCTACCAACAGTGATGCGCCCCATTCCCGTCAGGATTCTTGCTTCACTTCCCTAACATCACATCACTAAACGCTGAGATTTGTCCTCTGTACCAATGCCTGGATCCCATACTGGAATAATTTGTCCTGCTTTTCCATGGTGTTAAGCAAGCCATTTGCCCCCTCAAAAATAGTCACAACATTCGCAAGTCGCTTCGATTTGCAAACCTGTTTTATTTTACTCTCTTATTTTTGAACTGGGGGCGTCATTCTGCTGAGGCTTGGGGTTGATTCACCCCACTTTTCAGGACTTCACATTTTGTATTTTGTGGCACTGGCTGGGCATTGTGACAAAACCACAGTGCCACTGGAATTATGTATTCACACAGCCACTTTTAAAAAAAGAAAGTGCGTATTACAAATCGCGCGCGGTTGTCTGCACATTTCCAACTAACTTATAGTTCCCTTTGGGCTATAAGAGGTTCTTCAGCTTCCCAACATATAGTTCTGGGTCTATCTGTGGAATGTTTTGAGATATATTGAATTCGCAGGAAGTGAGAAATGTTTGCCTTGTGCTCTCCTAGAGCTCAGCAGACAGGTGACACAGAAATGATCATGTTCTCACCAGTCACTGGCTTTGCTGGAGGTTTGGTGCTTTCTGAATCATTGGCATAATCAATAGACTGAGTTCTGGGCTCAGAGCAAAGTGCAGTCAGAAGGATTGGCTGATCATGGCAGTTGCTAACCACGACACCAGGGTCAGTCATTGCTCAGCCATCCCCACACACTGGTGACTGCTTCAAGAACTTTGTGGCCCATATGCTGGTCATTGACATTACTACCTGGAAAGGAGAAGTCACCCTAGGCAGGGGCAAGGTTCATGCTTTGGATTCTTTGAAGATTTTGTGGATGCTAAGGGAAGATTCCTTAGGCAGATTGTACCTCGGTTGATATCAGGGAAAATGACTCAGAGGCCCTGACCTTCTGAAGCCATTAAGGCATGTAATGTATGTGAAAAAGAAGACATATGACTGTCCTGAAGGTGCAAAGGTGTCTCTGTGTGATTACCCAATGGGAAGGCACCCCACAGATATACAACTGCTGAATGCAGACTGACTCTTCCACATAATATTACCCGAGAACTCTCTCCTACACTTTTTCCTCTTGTATTCTCACAAGATTTCCTTTTGTATTCTCTAGGTTTCCATTTGATTTTTAAAAAACCGATGAAGCCGATATTCTGAGTATGATGCCACGCCCTAACTATATTCCTCTTAGCAAGTTATTTAATCTTCTACATCTTGGCTTCTCTAACATCCAGGATAGGTGCAAAACTAATTCTATCCGATTTGTATGGCACTGGAGGGGGTTCAATAGAACAAACAATACTCAGCATATCCCTGTCGAGTGTTCTGAGCAGACCCTGTGTTTTCTGGCTTCCTTGTCTACTTTTAACCCATGTTGTATTGTGGTGGTGTCATATAATCCAATATTATCCTCTAATCCCAGGAACTAGAGTGTCTTTGTTGAACACGTTCTGAAAAGAATTGGATAAGAAGCCTGTATGCTGTGGGTGTAATTTTTTTTATGCCATGCTAAGATATTTACCTTTCAGACTGACTGAACAATAATAATGGGAATACTTCAGAACTGCTCATGCACTCTGGTGTTACATGCTCTCTGGCTAGAGACCTTGGTTGAACTTCCCACTTAAGCCATTTTAAGATGCTGCATAAAAACTTAATAATCTTCTAGTGACATCAACACAAGCCAGACTGAAGATTTCCTCATGGGACGAAAACTCAATGATGGTTGAAAATCAGGACTCAGAAGTTTATTTTGCTTTGATGGCATTTGCTCAATGAAGGTGACCTGATATCATCATTTTTGGAATAAAGGTAAACATGGCCTATAATGGTTTGTTAAGAAAGTGAGTCAACTTACCCTTGAAATCCCAACAGCTGACATCTCTAAGGTAAGGATTCCAAGGACACAAACCCATAAGTGCCTTCCAAGGGAGGTGTTAGGCAAATTGCTCCCTTGAATTTTTGCTATCTGGGTGGTGAAAGGATGTCTGCTGAGAAGGAGAACCAAGAGTTGTGTTATCCCTGAGGTCACACAAAACATTGATTTAATAAATGCTTAAGCCCACACTGGAATTTAAAGTACTCGTTTGTGGGGGTCATCCAGGAGTTTCAAGAAAAAAGCAATGATGCCTGGAAGAACACTTCTAATGTATTAGGTGCAAAATAATTTTGACACATTATCATTCCAAAAACATCAAAAACACACACACATGCACACACACACACACACACACACACACACACACAAATGATAGATGGAATATATTTTGAATCTACAGTGTATAAATGACAAAATGTATGCACATGTAGAAGGCACATTAATTAAATTTACATATGTAGACCCTCATATGTGAAAAGAACACTACTGGATTTATAAACTATTGAATAGGCTTGCACATTTATTTCCATTTTGAGAATTTTTTAGATTTTATTTATTTTTTGAGAGAGGGGAAGGGAGGGAGAAAAACAGAGAGAGACAGGTCAGTTCACTTTTGACTCTCATTGCTCTCCCTGCTGATGACGCTGTTGGCAACTCTTACAGATGGCAGGACTGGGAATTGAAACAGTGATTCTTTAGCTTTCATGTCTGTTCTCAATCCATGGAAACACACCAGTCAGGGCAATATGCATATATATATAGTTATCAAAATACACATGTTTCTAAACAAATAAATAATTATGCCTGCGTGTGATTTCACTTATATAAAAGAAAAGTGTGAGAACCTGAAGCAAACGTACTTGAAATGAAGGAACTCACAGAGATTAAACCGGAACTAGTTGTGTATACCAAGTTGTAAGAAATGTTAAGAATGTTGCTGAAATATATACAGAGGTATAGGTAAACTGCACAACTGTGAGAGCACTGGGTGTTTGAAAATTACCATGTAAAATAACCACACTTAAACAGTGTAATGGAAAATGAAAAATAAATGAAGTGTAAGCTCAGTGGTTTGGGACTTTATACCCCAGGGTTAAAGAATGCAGTTTCAAAACCTGACCAGGGCCCTCGCACACACTCAGCAGAGATTGCAGGTTCCATCACCAGTTCGGGCATGGGGGTGTGGGAATTATTCAATCATTCTCTCCAACATTCTTCTTTTCTCTATCCCCAAAGCTATCCAGTATACGTCTTGTGGTAGCCAGCTAATGGGACAACAGCAAAGAATAAAAAACAAAGATAGATGCTCACTCAACAATACAAGACCATTGGAGAGCATGTAGCTGAGGGAAGAAGGACACTACACCACTGAAATCGAAAGGGCATATCTACAGAAGGACACACAACCACTTCTGGGAGTCACAACAGGTCTTTAGTACATAGAAACAAACACAAAGAGACAGAAAGAAATACAGAAAGAAAGAGTCGCCCAATAATAGAATGGGAGGAATCTCCAGAAAACAAGCAAAACAGCACACTGGTAAATTCAATTTAATGGAAATTAGGAAGCATGACAGGAGGAAAAGAGACCTAGAATCCATGAAAAAGAACATGTCACAAATAAAGAATAACATATCTAAAGTAGAGAATATACCTAAAGAGTAATAGGTAGATTTGATTAAGCCTAGGATCAAATCAACAAACTAGAAAAAGGTAGGGAAGTGCAACTTCAACAGAGAAGTACAAAATAAAATATTTTATAGGCAGAAGCATACTTGAAGTGATGTATTGGGCAAGGTGAAATGTAATAATACTCTCATGCCAGAGGTAATGGAAGGGGAAGAAAGAGAGCAAGAGATAGAACACCTCATTAAGTTATAAAAACCGTGTCTGGCCAAGATGGAGACATAGGTATTAAGGATTAGATTCCTGGCTCAACTAAAAGGAGGATAAGAACCCATCTCAAATCAATAAACAACCAGATTCCTGAAAATCATACTGCATGCAGCTCTAGCCACCAAGAATTAAAATGGCAGTGAAACAGAAAAAAAAAGATATGATTTCAATTATATAATTAATAATTTCCATTAGTTGGCTTGTTTCCAATCCATGGAAATGCACTTATACTTCTGCCATCCAAAAGAAGCAAGGTCCGGGAATTCTCTCCCCATTTTACAAAGTACAAGACAGCAGCAGCTCTAGGGACTCTGCTCTCTGATCACATGTCCTTAGATTAGATGCCACATTTTGGGAAAAGTGCTTGTAGGACTTCTCAGACTGTGTGAGCGTGTGTGTGTGTGAGTGTTCACAGTTGTTTTCTTTCAAGATACAATCATAGTTGCATCTTGTCTTTTGCTGAATACTTTTTAGAACTGTGGTATGTGAACATACCCATGGCTCTCATTGGTGCTTCTCCCAGCGTTTTTTCATCACTACACATTGCTCCATTATTTTCATTTTGAATATTTGAATACTGTGGAAGTTATTTCATTTTCCCAAAGTGCATGGGTTGAATTTAGTGACACCTCAGTTTCCTAACAGTAGAATGCAGTGGTAACTGCATCCTCCTTTTTCTGGTCTGCTATTGAAAGACGGGTTCACAAGAGATGGCACCAGTGCCAGAGGAAAACCATAGATCCCGATAATAGTCTGGTGAAACAAAGCCATGTGGCAGGGTTCAGGAGGGACACACGCACCCTGAAGAACTTCCCCAGCTCCAGGCACCCTGATGCTCCCTGGCCTGTCCCTCATCAGCAGCTGGAAAACAAGCCAGCAGAAACAACCATACCATGCTCTTGGGTGACACTGATTGAAAGGCACCTTCCACATGCTGAAGAGGCTATCCTGTGGTGTGGGGCAGGTCATCCTCCGGTCAGTACCATCACAAATCTGACAGATGGGCTTCAATCCTGGCCCTGCACTTTCAGCTTCTTCTTAGAGCCCACTTCTGGGCAGGCACCAGGTCTAAGCTCTGATTGGTGGATCCTGACACCCAGGAGTTCCTACCCTCAGGACCCTTGCCCTCTGTGACATCATGCCTTCTGAGTTCCTTAGCAGGTGAAGCTCTATGGAAACACGCCTTATAAAGGGCTGCGCAGCAGGGTCTCCGTGAGACAGAGAGGTAAATGGGGTACTGTGCAGAGTAATACCCTTAGCACTCCCCCTACAATGCCCAGCCTAAGAGAGCCCAGGTAACCTCATGCAGAGGCTCCATGGCCACAATTGATTGTTTAAAGGGACCACAGGAAAAACACCTTGCCCAGAAAAGCTCTGGATCTGCCAAGAGCTTAGACTTTCAAACATCCTCAGACTCCACAACGCCCTCATAAAGGGCTGCGTTTCCCACTAACAGCAGAGAAATTGCTAATATCCCTATACTCAGACACGTTAAATACCCGTGTCTTGGGGACAGAGGGTCAATGAGCAAAAAGTCCCTAACGAGGGGTTCCAAATCTATTTGGCCTCAGAGAGTACAAGCCTGACCCCTAAGCACCTAACAAACCCTCAGAATGAATGGCCTCAGATCTTTTCCAGAAGCACCCCAAGTCCTGAGGGTTGACAGAATTCAGACCCCTCGAAAATGCTTCAGTCTTTCACATGTTTTAATTCAGAGCACCAGTTGAAGACCAAACCCCTGACCTAGTAAATTTTCCTTTTTTATCCCCATCACTGTCCCTCCGAATAATCAGGGTTGCCTGTACTCCAGTGGACAGATTTCCCCTCAGCTGTCCCTAGGGTGGTTAGGGCGGGAACAACGCACACCATGGTTGGCTGCTCTGTGTTGCCTGTCAGATTATGCCATATCAAGTTCTTAGTCCTGTGGCTTGATCGCATATGCTTATGCAGTGTGAACATGGTGAACGTGGGTCCGGGACTCCTATGTTTTTGTGATGTCACAGTGGAGAAGTCACCTGGTGGTCTCAGGAGCCAGGAACTGTACCAAGATATGCAGGGCAAGTCACAGTGATGCTCCAGCCGTCAGCCGGCACCAGACATGACAGGTGGATCCTCTGCATTTCTACAGAGAGCATGAAGTGAAGGTATGAACAGTATTGCAATTTCAGGGCCTGCAGAGGCCAGACAGGAGCAGGCACTGTGTCCTTCAGGGGCCACGGAGCTAAAATAGAGTCCCAAAGCTATTTACCAAGCTATGTATCTTGGAATTGAACATCACGGGTCAGCTGTACCGGTCCTGTAGGAGAATGTGCAGACGCTTGTTGTGGGGGCGGGGTTATCTGGAAGATTAATGGAACTAGAACTGTCAAGACCAGTGTAATGTCACCTGGGGGAAGACACAAAGTGATCTCCTGCACAAAAAAAGCACTACTAGGACAGACACTGCTTGGGATAGAGCATCCACAGTGATATGCCAATATCTGACTTGGGGTCAACACTCTTGGTCCCTATGTTGGATTCACAAGCTGAGTGAGAGAACAAGACTTGGGGTCACAGAACACTGCAGTGCAAACCTAAGACAGGACACAGAGTCCCTTCCCTTATGAAACAGGAAGACTACCTGGCGGGACAGCACTGTTGAAAGAGCTGTGCCAAAGCGGTGCCCAAGAGGGTATAATTGGATGAAGCTCTCTTGTCATGAGATGGAGTACTCATGGAAATGATGGGACTCAGTCTTGCACAACAATGCCAGTGAAACTGGAGCACGAATGCTGTCCTGATAAACCTGGCCAGAAGTAGAGGGGATGTTATCCTCCTCTTCACTGTGCAAATACCACCAGTGTTCTCAGACTTCACCTTGCTGGGAGGAATTGAAGGTCCTCTGAGGGTTCTCACTAACATGACTGAGTTACTGATGCAATGGACTATGTTCTCCTTGGCAAAGATGTGTTGAAGGACATTTCCTATCAGTTCCCTGCGGAAAACTGTGATCCCATGGGAAACTGGGATTTAATCCAGAACAGGAATGTGAAATATACTTGTCATTGGCACTGCTGTTTCTTTTATGAGAGGGGGTTGGTGGGCAGTGGTGCAAGAGCAGTGATGCCTGATAAACATGACGGTCTACTGGTCTGGCTCTGGCCAAGGTAGCTGTATGTATTTTCACCTCCCTTATTTGTGGACACAAAACTGCATTAATTTTGCAAATTTGTGTCAGAATAGGGCTGCCACTGGCAAAGCGGATTTCATAGTACCTTCTGCACTGTGTCTTTTCTGACCCTTTGTCTTCAATCGCAATGGCTTTGTGGTGAATGCACCTGTCTGAAGCATTTCATTTACAACAAAATCTTTTGTTTGTTACCAAGGTCTCTGATCGCCATCCAGCTTCATGTGTCAACAATGGCTATACCGGATTCTCCCGGTGGGGATCTGTCAGGCTTCTGAGGATGAATTTATTCGACGAAAGATGAGGGCACAGAGGATCCAGGGTTGCCCTTCTGAGATTGATTTCCATTATTTAGATCAGGCTTCATCAGGGTGTGTTAAGGGAATTCTTTGCTGTTCAATAAATAAAATACAATTCATAGTAGGGTCAAAGAAAGGGCTTTTCATGTGAATATTGCAAGTGTGGAATGTAAATGTGCATACCCATACATATAATCACCTCAGTAAATGCTGCTAACATAAAAATATTTGATACAGATAAATGCCATATGATATCAACAATAAGAGAAATCAAAACAACAAAACAAAGAAACTACTGAAATATAACAAAAGACACTGAAATAGAGGACAAGTAGTCAGGAATCAGAGGGGAGAGGGTACAGAATTTCAGGGTATAAGGGAAGGGTTAAGAAGAAAAAAATATAGAGAACGCATGGACTAAACTAAGGAGGTTGGAAAGGGGAGGGAGAAAGGGAGGAATGGGTGTGTGCGCTGGAATGGGTATAAGGGATAGAAACGGCAATGAATAAACTAAACTAATATATATATATATATATTTATTTATTTATATTTATATATATATACACACACACATACGTGTGTGTGTGTGTGTGTCTGTGTGTGTGATACACATGCCGATTTCAGATTAGCTGTGATCATGAGGGAACCCTGTTTCTCTGAGCACCTAAAACTACTGTAAAAATTGACTGTGGCATGAAGTTCATTGGGTGATGTATGTAAAATAGTTAATCTTTGTAATTTAGGAAGGTGAGGCTGTGGGACATGGAGACAGTAGTTGATTTTTGTGTCACTTTCTAGTGTCTGCAATGTCATCATCCTCTCTGGTTCTGAGAGTGAGGGCTAAATAGGGTGGTCTCCTTTCATGGGTGTGGTTTTGAAACACAGCTGAAGTCTAGGCGGCATCTTACCCTGTTGGAAATGTCAATGCTGTGGTAAAGACACTAGAGGCTCAGTGTGGATTATACTTTGAGGCTGAACAGAATCTAATGATTCAAGTAGGAGATGGAAATGTAAGAAATAATTGAGGTGAGATGGTCATTGGGCCATGAGTCTTGGCCAGGACAGTTGGAAGGAGGAAGAGAGATTGGAGAATGGGTCTTATTATATAAATGGAGTATGTGCAAAGACACATGAACTTCATTATAGTTTTTGTCCTGAAAGTCCAATATATGGTTAGAGATAGCTTATGCACAGAGGGAGCAGCCCTGATAATGTTTGTTGACATTTGCTCTTTGAATAATGCTAGGTGATGCACACAAGACAAGGCTAGGTCTTAGTGTTAGGTGCAAAATATTTTCCACTCATCCATGCACTGGCCACGGACTAGTCTCTGATTCGGAATTTTGGCTACCTAATTACCATCTCCAGATTGGGGAAACACAAACCAATGGAAACACTGTTTCTTCTTTATCTTGTAGTCCAACGTCCTTTGGTGGCCTTCAGTAGGGGACAAGGGGTGAGTATTTTCCAAAGGCTGTTGATATGAAAATATCCCCCATTGATACAAGTGCAGGTAAGGGTAGGATTATGCCAATCATTGCCAACATACAGAAATAGGTGTTTTTATGAATGAAGCCAGTATGTTTGTGCTAGTGCATTTCAACACAAACTTCCAACTAGTCCAACTACAAGTGCCCTCCCCTAAATACAAAACACCAAGATTAGTGTCACTCCCTTTATTGTCTACATATATTTGTGCCAAGAGTTGTCCCATATCTGATTATCTCATATCCCTAACTATCATTTTGTATTGAAGACTGAAAGAAAACATTTTGCAGGCATGGGTTCTGTTTGAATCCAGCATAAATATGGGACCTCTTATTCTCCTGTCGTATTCATCCTCCTCAGGTATTTCCAAGACCTGTAGAAGTGGTGATTAAAGCCCTATATGGGAAAATATGTAAAACAATTAAATAAGTAGTTGTGATTTTTGTTATGGGACTCATCCATGAAAGGCAAAGCCCAGGAGAAAGACTAGTGATAGATCCGATTTCAAGACCGTGTCTGGAAGAACCATTTTACCGAGCAGATGTGGCTCCCCGCAGAGCCAGATACTGGTGCCGCCTTCTGCAGAAGCAAGTATCTCTGCAGAGCAGTCTAGAAAAGATTCGTGTAAGAGCAAGTTCTATGAACACTACAGTTCCTCTATGTCCTCTAGAACAGTGCATGTGTATGCAGTGAGTATATGGAATGCTCTACACAGCCATCTGATTGTATGCTGGGTGGATCTCAGACTAAAGTTTCCACTGGAGAGTGGGTCAAACCTTTTAACTTCTGTGAGCTCCAGAATATTAAAGGGTAACATGAAATTAAAATGAACTATTATATAGAGTACATACATGGTATGAAAGTGTTGAGTTACATTTAACATAGTGGACTCATGCAGTTTCCCAACAAACGCATGGGTAATGATGATGTAACCTATGAAATCTAGGTGTTCTATGCACAGGTCTTTGATTCATGCCTTACTCACGTGATGAACCCTCAACGAGTAGTTCATGAAGAATAAAAGTTGGCAAGTACAGCCAGAGAATGGGGTCATCTAGAAGTGAAACAGGAATTAGCCATATGCAAGCAGAGTGAGCTCTGTGTCTCTATCAACCAAAATTAACCAGAGGGAATTACGAGAGAATGAGGAATGAAGGTTGAAATTTTGGTGAGAGGACACTGAGCCTTCTCAGAACCAATGTAGACTAACACTCCAGATGCCACCAACACTGTTGACATGCTCTTTCCCAACTTAGAATGGAGGAGAAATGATATTGTCTCCAAGAGGTATATCTTACAGGAAGGAAAGGTCCGTGTGTACAAAGAAGTCATCGAGCCCAAGGATGATGACTGCCTCTGTAATTTGCCCTTTCCCACAATGATATGGTATATCTTCGTCTAGTGATTTCATGTAGTCATTTGGCCTTTAAATTGGCCTTTGCAATTCATCAGATTACCCAGGGGGTATTTCCTGTCCACACTTAGTAGAGAAAGGGGGTTTTGTGAAGTGAGATCCTGGGATTTGTCAGAAGCACTTGGCATGCAGAGACATGTCCTATAGCTTTCCTATTGCTTGCTCCTCTCACCTGCAGATTGTGAGAATTTTGAGGACTACTTCCTTGACAACTGTCCTGTGCAAGCACCCCCCGCATTTATAAAAGACACTGAAGTGGAAAAGGGGCATCCAAACCGTGCAGCTCTCACTTTGCCCCCTGTGTTGAGAATCGGACCATCGGGCATCCCTGATGCTGGGCTTGGAGTGTGGAATGAGGAGTCTGAACTGCCTTGGGTGTCTGGTTTGGCCCTTTTGTAGGCCAGGTCACACAAGATGAGGAGGCATCCAGTAGGGGATATGCCTGGTTGGTGAGAATAGTTTTTACTCTTTCCATGTTCTCTGCCCCCGCACATCATTTCTGAGGCTCCTTGGGTTCTCTCCTCCCATGGTACACATGCATGAGGACAATGTGGCTACCGCTGTTAGCTCTGTGGACTTTGCATGAGCAAGAGGATACTGTTTAAGGGTCACAGCAGAAGTAAGGCCAAAGATGTGCAAACACAAAGAGCAGCTCCTCCCTTTGGGAGGTCAAGCTCTCCTTGGACTGAGGGACATGAATATGTACCGGACAATCAAGTAAAATATCTAATGGCCAGGGTCGGCATGTGAATATCCAGGCATGCTGAGAGGGCTGTGATGTCTGCAATGTGAAACAATTCTTTGAATAGTTTCCTTCCCTACCTATGAATAACAAGCAAAATGATCTTTAACCACGTCTCTACTTTACAGAACACCAAAGGGAGTAATTGTTATGAATACATGGATGGAGAGGACAAATCCTGTTCGAAATGGATGAGGTAAGTTCCTGAGGTATCCATGTTCCAGAGGGGACTCTCATTCCCCAGGTGAAATGTTTCTATTCGTGTCCTCATGCCTCCCACAGTAATCTTCTTGAATCCTCTATCCCACATTTTTTCAACATAGTACCCTTTCAGATCAAGAGACTTTACAGTCAAGGAGATAAAATATACAGAAGTCCTGAATCTCTAAATCTCAATGCCAGAGAAAGTTTGGACCTTGGGGAAAACCTGCCGGAACTGAGAATCCCTGGGGACACTCGTCTGCACTCCTATTGACACTGACTGTGTTTCGGGTTACACGTATGCGTTCACTGTTGGAAAAGACACTCAACATATAGCCTTATACAGGACTCACTGCAGACAGATAGGAAGAGATTGCATTTAGAAACACTGAACTGTAATGTTCCAAATTTGGGACAAGAGCACAGTGCCAATGCATCCCAGCATTAATTCTGCATGGAAGTGTAGTCTGAGGCCTGCTGAGAAATGATCATGGGAAGCTTTCCTCAGACGCACCCTATTAAATATGGGAAGAGAGTGCAAAACATTATTGTTTGCTGATTTTTCGGTAAGACACAGATAGATCCAAATTTCTAGAGGAACCTAGCGGTGGCAAGTGAAAAGTACTCTGATTACCTTTTGGGGAGATTGGAGAAAGGCCTGCCAAGAGATGATGAACTTGAGCTCGTAATCCAGCTTTGTGAGCTAATGTGGAAGCAGAGTGTAGATCAAGCTCCACGTTATTTGCTGTGAAAGGCAAATTGACTGGCCTAGAGAGAAGGTAGAGATCACTGGGTTTCACTGCCAACCAGGGTGGAGCTAAAGTCCACGACTGGGCTTCAGAAAATTGTACTAGGGAGGATGCCCACCATATGCAGGTCTTGGAGACACGCATTCATGGAATATTCTGACAGAGGCGCAGAAACTGAACTCTAGGCTCCCTGCGAGTGTATTGAGAAGTGGCTGACATCAGAGCCTGAAGACCTTAAGAGTCAGTGAGGGGCTTCATTAGGTTATGTCAGGTACTCATTGCTGTGGTTTCTTTCCCTTTATCCTGCCTCAATCCCAGGTATGTGAACTGTGCCCAGTATGAGGAAGAGCACAACCTGGTGGCCCTTCAATATCACGGTAAGATTTTCTATATAACCTGCCAGGAGATCAGCCTGGGTTGTGTGCTGCTGGTATATTATGGGGACGAGTATGCCCAGCAGCTGGGAATCAAGGGAGTTGGTAAGTAGAAGGAGGAGTTTCCTCTTGGAACATGTGGGGCACCACTGTGCTTCTTCAAAGATTAAAAAAAAAAACAGATAGAGTCCTGTCTTAGACATTGTAGTGTACTAATGCCGAAATAGAGTATATTCGGATGCAAAGTGAGAAACTTTTGCACTCATATGCTACATAATACACCTTTTAGCACTAGGAACAGCATTTACATTTAAATTGTGTTCCTATTTTTCAAAAGATGCATGCATAAATATGCCCCTGCTTATTGCATTGGAGTGTTTTTCTGCCCTCTGAAGAATGTTACAATAAATATGCAGCTTTGTCTACAAACCATTTTTTTCCGAAAGTTTTCCAGTTTTTTTCTTAATATCTATCATCCATCGAATTCAAATGTGTATATGCATATGTTGTTAGTCATCATTTTTCTGAGACGTGCATTGAATTGCTAATAAGCCCACCAGGTGCTGGGGTTCTCTTGAGCCCTCTCAGGTGAAGACAGGATAACCAGCTACAAGTACTAGTGTGGTGCTGAAATTATAGAGATTAGTGCTTAGAACAAACAAATGCAGGACAAGGGGCTAGATATTTTTGTGTGTGAAGGATGGGGCAGGGGCACTACAGTGTGTCAGATAGTCAGGAAAGGCCTCTCCCAGGAATTAACATTTCCCCAGTTACCTGTGGACAAAGGATTTGTGAGAGTGGGGTTGTTTAGAGCATGAGTGATATGAGTTGGTGTGTCTGGCTGGCTGAGACCACTCATTTGTCACTCTGGACAAATAAATAGGAATGGTGTTGAGATATACACCTGTCTGATGGAAAATATACACCCTATGCTATCACGTGAGACACTGGAAGTGTTCGTTAGTGAGATGAGTCAAGTGCGCATTCTTCAGGGGCAGACTGACATATCTCTATTTAAGATAGCGAGAATTATCATATGTTTAACAGAGATCATTCAAGAAATATTTATACGTAGTGTTTCGAGTGGCTGCCAAGGAATAATTCATTTCAGAGGGAATCAAATCCGGTTTTGTCACTGAGTGAGTGGTATGCCAGAGTGCATAATTTCATATTATGTTTGTGGAGAGAGAGAAAACAGAGATGTCTTTCTCTTGAGGCTTGTAGTTACTCTCTTTAACACAACCTAGCAAATACATATGCATCGCTAAGTCATTGCACTTTCATCCATAGAATGTTTGAACTTGAATCTTGGTTTCCCACAATCTCCATGTCCTCTGAACATGGTAGAAAAAACAATTAATGTGGGCTTTGTGTGTCCCTGAAGATGATGCTGTGAGTGGGAATGAAAAGGAAATTAGACTGTGAAGGAAGACTTTGTGGGACACACAGCCTGCATTGTCACAACAATGGGAAGGATTCCTAGGGCTGTTCCTCCAATAAGGAAAACCAAGCATGTGATCCTGACAGGTTTTTAGCATATGCACTGACCACAATATTTCCTTTCATTCCCACCAAAAAAAGAGATGCACCGCTGTTCATCCTGCCCTCGAGTCTTCTACAGAAAGAAACTGCTCTACCTACATGTGAAGCACAGTCACCCATCTCAGATTACCTGGGGCACATCTGCAAGGAAACACTTCCAATCAGTGGAACCCTGCCCAGAGGATCAGAGAGAGCAGCAGAAAAATGCTGATACACATATAGGGAATGAGGAGGATGAATGTCAAGAAATGGGAAAGGGACCGATTCCCTGCTTAAAAGTATGAGAGAGAGGGGACCTTCTAGGGACTTCTGGACAACACACACTGAACCCAAGGGGAGCTCTAGTGAGGGTGAGAGAATTCTGGAGGAAAACCCGAACTCACCGGAGGAAGTGCACCAAGAGGATTCAGGACTATGTTTTGTGCGGGGACAAATGCCTAGAAGTGTAAAAATCCGTTATGCAGGATGTGGGCAAGGCTCCAGTGATGGGTCAGTGTTGAAGAGACTCCAGAATACATGCTCAGGGGACAGGGCCTATCCTTGTAGGGAGTGTGGACTGGGATTTGCAGGGCTGTCAGATGTCATCACCGTCCAACAGACTCATTCAAGGGGAGAAACATATGCTTGCAAATACTGTGGGCTAGGTTACACAAAGAAATCAGCTGCAGGAGGAAAAAAGAGGACACAGTCAGTGAAGAATCCCTATGTTTTTCGAGAGGGCAGGCAACATATTACAGTGAAGGCCAATCGCAACACACACCAGGGGACCCCTGCAGGGATAAAACACTGTGTGTGCATTTATTGTAGAGACTGTTGCTCATGAAAGTCAGATCTCAGCTTACTCCACAACACACAGTCTGGGCAGACGTGCTACACTTGTGGGGCCTCTGGGCAAGGCTTTCACGCACGTCATACATCATGAGACACCAGAAGAGGCACTCAGAGAACGTAGCACAATTGTTCATTTAGGTTGATTATTGATTAGCATTCAGTAGCACCTCACATGTCACAATACAAATGTGTCTCACACACGTGATATGCCATGTCAGAGCAGAGCTCAGATGAAGTGTGGTGGCCCTTTACTCTCCCCAGGAGATTCATCAGTACACAAGTCCCCTCTTAAAAGAAACTTGCACACCCATGAAAGTCCATGTGATAGACAAAAAATTCCCAA
>JAPYXV010000016.1:170559-248975 GCA_028533065.1 Trachops cirrhosus | reverse complement strand
GCCACTGCAGAAATATCCACACCAATGTAATTCAGGCTTTTTCCACCCTGTGTTTCAATAAATTGCCTTGCATTATTAACTGGAGTCCGAGATAGTACATTCACTGCATCACTGCAGAAACAGAGTTCTAGGAGGACCACAGAGAGCCCATTTGCTCAGCCACTGCTCCTGAACCTCAAAAGGCCTGAAGTATGGAGTCCATCCAGTTACTTTACTGCCCAGGGAAAGAGAAAGTAAGCACACTCATCTGGAAAGGGATTTCCCTAGCGTCCTGGGTATTGTGGAATTTGCCTCTTTTTGAGTACATCCCACCCTTCCCTTGACTTCTCCTGCTTCCTGTTCTGGTGTGCTCAAGCCTCTGAGCCTCAGATGTGAAGGGCGGGAAGGGGCAAGGTTGTGCACATGGACACCAGTCAGGCTTCATCTGGGCACCCGATCTACCACATTCCTTTCTAGTCATCAGCATTCTCATCTCAGTTTTCCCAGCATCAGCAATCTGGTTCAGTCCTTACCATGTCTGAGTCTCAAAAATACCCCCTCCAATTGCGTGACCCAAAGCAAGATGCTCAAATTTTCTGTTCCTGTTTTCTATTTGGGGCCATGGGAGGGTGACAGCAGCCTTTTGCATTGACATTGAAAATTGAGTCAGAACCTGACATGAATGGTCTGAGGCCACATGTTATTGGGGATAAAGGTTCAGTGGCCAAGGCTTTCTGACCGCCAATGCTGGAATTGGAAAGATATGTATGGATGAGAGGACTGTGTCCAAATTCTGTCATTATTCAGACACTTCTGCTTCCACCGCATAGATTGGGCCATTCAGATGACCCTGCAAGATTTTCCACAATTCCCTTTGTGCAGGCCACCACATTGGGCCACGGATAATGCACAGCCTCCTAATGTTCACAAGATACACTCAGGATGCCGTAATTAAAACCTGAGGAAAATCCCGTTGCCCAGCCTTGCCTGAGAAATGAGCTTGGGGACAGTCTCTGCCCAAACTGTGCACACTACATGTACACAATATGATTGTGATTCTTCACATAGCAGCTTCTGTGGTGAATTATTCTTGTAACTGAGCTTCATGGATTTCATACCCGAGAGGCCACCTTGGAATTCTAAGTTGTTGCAATTTAAATTGCAGCTTTTTAATGGAACTCCTGTGGGAAAGAACACATACTATCATCAGGGCAGATATGCACAACCTTTGTCAATCACGGCAAAATATTCTGAATGAATGTCCATAATGACTAAGGGGCACAGGATACACCCAGGCACAGTAGTTGGGAGACAAGCGGGACTGCAGATGGGGATGTGGTGAACATCTACTCTTTGTAACACTGAGTGCCTACAGCTCAGTGAAGCCAGATTTATGTCTAGACTTAGGCCTGACTTCAATACAAATCACATGCAAACACAGTCAGTGAGTAACCATAACATGTGCTGTTGTAATGATGGCCAACTGAACCTGTCTCACACTGATTCTGCAGTGATAGGATCAAAAATGCAGGACATCCAACTGCTGTGTGATTCATCGATGACCACGACGTTCCTCTCCTGGTACCAATCTTGGCAATGGTGTCTACATAAACATGTTAGATTTCCATAATAATTATCCACTGGTGCTCCTGGTTTTTCTCCTCTATTTATAAAGAAAGTTGTTTTTCTTGAGTTTCTTTCCTTTCTTGGGCAGCGCCCATGAGAGAACCCCAAAACATTCATAGGATTTTGCCTTCAAGTTTGGACATGGCAAAAGGGCAGAATTCTGCTATGTTGATGACAGAGGGGTCAGAGATGCATACAATAGGGTACACAATCCAGGGCTTCCACCACCACTAGTCCTGAAATCCTCCTAAATCCATACATTGTTTCAGTATGCGTACAAAAGTGTTCCATCTGGCTCATTCCACAAAATATCTTCCCAGTTAGGCTGCCAGCCAATAAGATATTCCCTAATCTCTCCTCCTGTCATCCATGCCCTTGCAGAAGCCGGGCTTCAAACTACAAGGGGGTCCTGTAGTGTGAAATTTGTGTTGTAACCAAAAACCGTATAAAATGAGGCTTTTTTGTTTCAGCTTTCCTTGCACACTTCACGAGGTTTTTCAAATGACATTGTGCATGAAGCTGAGGTGTTTATGTTCTGCTAACACCAATCTGTCAGCAGTTTGCATCAGATAGTCATCAGGTAGTGGCAGGATGCTCTAAGGAATGAGTGTGCCTCCTACTTGTGGGATACAAGTCTCTTGTCTCATGACAAGCTGTGGAGGACACTCTCCTCTCCCTGTGACCATTACTGCTTTGAAACAACAGGAAGCAGTGCAACCAGCCTCCTGTTTTCCCTGGCTTAAGTGCTCATCCCGCACTCCTGACAAGAGGAAGGCACCAGCAGGGTGCCACTGACATTTTTAGGGAAAGAAGGGTAGAGAGCCTGGGAGCACATGGACAGGTGGATATGTGAGATGTTGGATTGCCACAGCCCCTTCTCTCATAACCCTGACAGTTTCCTGGGAATGGGGGCCAGTGTTCCCCCAGCTACAGCCTTGTCAGAAGAAGTCCTGTTTCTTGATGTGTGAAAAATTAGCATTGATACTATTCCCTCCATGACCTCAGGTACGACCAGTATTCAAGTCACTGCTAAGGGTAAAGCCTTTTATGAGAACACCAACAAGGGTCATGGCTCACATCACTGGTTCCTCAGAAAACAAGATATTCATCCATACATTGTCACCATCAGTCAAATCTCTTCATGGTCTCCATCATATAGCGAGAGAGGACAGGTCACTGTGTGATATACTCAGAGTACATGTGTCTCAGCTGGTGGGTCCAGACATGAACCCATGGGAGAGGACCCCAGGAAATCAGGACACACACCACACAATGACAGCAATCAATTGGCATATTTCTTATGAACACAATGTGTTTTATATATATTTTGTGGTAGTAGCCTTTTACATAACATTACTCGTGCTCCACAATATATATTTAAACACATATGGTCATACTTTCCAAAGGCACCAGGGAGATTAACATGAGCACAAGTGACTGCACAGGAATTATGACACCATACACACCTGCCAAGCCCTAAAGACTTATACTCACAGGTGTAAAAAACCAGAGTTCATTTGCATGGTTTTCTATTGAGTAGTTTTGGAAATACGAACGCACAACTCATCCGAGATCGGTTAGATCGCTGTGGATGTTCAGAATGGGGAGGGAGGAATCCATGCATGTTCATTCCTCATTCTCTGGTATTTCCCTCTGTCAAATTTTGATTGATAGAGACCAAGACCTCACTCTGCTTGCACATGGCTAATTCCTATTTAAGTTCTGGATGTCCCCATTGTCTGGCTCCACCTGCTGTCATTTACTCTTCATGAACTACACATTGAGGGTGAATAACGTGAGTAAGGAATGAATCGAAGTCCTGTGCATACAACACCTAGATTGCATAGGTGACATTGTCAGCACACATGCATTTCTTGGGCAACTGCATGTGTCCTCTGTGTTAAGTGTAACTCAATGCTTTCAAATCATGCATGAACTATGTATAATAGTTCAGTTTAATTTCACTTTACACATTAGTATTCTGGAGTGCAGAGAATTAAAAAGGCTGGTGCCAATCTCCAGTGCAACTTTATTCTGAGGTCCACCCAGCATAAAATCTGGCTGATCTGTAGAGCATTCCACATACCTAGGACATACACATCCACTGTTCTAGAGGACTTAGAGGAACTGTACTGTTCAAATTCCTTTCTCTTACCCAAATCTTTTCTGGACTGCTCTGCAGAGATACTTGCTTCTCCAGAAGGGGGCACCGGTTTCTGACTCTGCTGTGAGCCCCATCAGCTCAGCAAAATTATTTCTAGAGACAAATCCTTGAACTCAGATTCATTACTAGTCTGTGTCCTGGCCTTTTTTCTTTAATATAAGAGTCACATGCCAAAAAATCACATGTACTTATTTAATTCATTTTACATATTTCCCATTTAAGGTGTTAATCACCATGTCAAAAGATATTGGAAATACCCGAGGAGAATGAATATCAGAGGAGGAGAAGAGGGCCTATACGTATGCTGGATTCAACTAGAACTTATGCCTTCAGGAAGTTTTCTTTCAGTCTTCTCTCTAAGAGTGATAGTTATGGATATGAGACAATGAGATGTGGGACAACTCCTGGCACAAATGTACATCGAAATGAATGGAATGACACTAATATTGATGTCTTTTTAACTTGGGGAGGACACTTTAAGTTGCACTAGTTGGAGGTTTGAGTTGGAATGCACTACCACAAATACAGTGGTGTAATACATAAAACCCCATATTTCTTTATGTAGGCAATGATTGCTATAATTCTACACTTACCTGCATTTGTATCCATGGGGAATATTTTCTAGTCAACTGCCTTTGGAAATTACCCTGTGTCCCCTAGTGAAGGCTACAACAGGACGTTTGACTACAAAATAATGAAAAAACAATGTTTCCATTGGTATGTGTTTCCAAATCTGGAGATACTAATTAAGTACACAAAATTCTGAATCATAGAATAATCTTCGGCCAGTGTAAGTATGACTGGAAAACGTTTCTGAGCTATCACTAAGGCCTATGCTTCTCTTGTGTGCATAACCTAGCATTATTCGAATACCCAATTTCAACAAAGAATTATCTGGGCTTTTCCATCTGTTCATAAGCTATCTCTAGTCATAAATTGGGCTTTCAGGACAAAAATATAATGAAGTCCATGTGTCCTTGTACATACTCCCTTTTTGTAATAAGATGCATTCTCCAATCTCACTTCCTCCTTCCAACTGTCCTGGCTAAGGCTCATGGCCCAATGACCATCTCAGCTCCATTATTTCTTACATATTCACCACCTACTTGAATCATTAGATTCTGTTCAAACTCAGAGATTCCTCCAAACACAGTCTCCAGTATCTTTACCACAGCATCTACATTTCCATCAGGTTAAGATACCACGTAGTCTCCTGGTGTGTTTCAAACCCACACCCATGAAAGGAGACCACCCTATTTAGCAGTCACTCTCAAAACCAGAGAGGATGCTGATAGGGCTAACACAAGGAAGTGATACAAAAATCAACTACTACCACCTCTCCCCTCAGCCTCAACTCCCTAAATTACAATGATTAATCATTTTAACCACATGGCCCTGTGGCCGTTATGTGGGAGTCAATTCTAACAGCAGTGCTTGCTGCTCAGACCAAGAACGTTCCCTCATGATGACAGCTAATCTGAACTAGATATGTGGATGATACATTTTTATGTTTGTAACATTTACTGATGTTAACTTACGTAAGAGTATGCACATATACTTTACACATTTGCAAAATTTTCATGAATAGCCCTTTCTTTGACACTACTATGAATTGTATTTTGTTTTTCGAACAGCAAATATTTCCCTTGCCACACTTTGATGCAGCCTGAACTAAATAATGCAGGTCCACCTCAGAAGGGCAACCCTGGATCTACTGGGCCCTCAACTTGCCTCAGAATACATTCTTCATCAGAACCCTGAATGTCCTCCACTGGGAGCATCCGGTACAGCCAGCATTTACTCATTAAGCTGGATGGGGCTCAGAGACCTGGGTAACAAACAAAAGCTTTTCCCTGAAAGTGAAGTGCTTCAGGGAGGAACATTCACCACAATGCCACTGCGAATGAAGCCAATCGGATGGTGAAGACCCATCGCAGAAGGGTTTTTGATCTGTGCATTGCCAGTGCCAGCTCTACTCTGACACAAAGTTGCAAAATTCACCCAGGTTTCTGTACACCCATAATAGCTGAAAGCACTTAGAGCTACCATAGCCAGAGCCAGCCCAGTAGAACATTATGTTTATCAGGCGTCACTGCTCCTGCACCCCTGCCCACTAACCCGCTCTAATACAAAAGCAGCAGTTACAATGGCAAGTATTTTTCACATTCCTGTAGTGGACTTAATCCCAGTTTCCCATTGGTTCACACTTTTCCCCAGCGAAGTGATTATAAATGTCCTTCCGAACATCTTTGTCGACAAGAACATAGTGCATTTCATGAGTGATTCAAGAATGTTAGTGAGAACACAAAGATGGCCTTAAATTCCTGAGACCAAGGAGTAGTCTGAGGACACTGGTGGTATCTCTGCAGTGAAGAGGAAGATAGCGGCCCCTCTGCTTCTGGCCAGGTTTCTCAGGACAGCAGTCCTGCTCCAGTTTCACTGGCATTGTTGTGCAAGACTGCATCCCATCACTCCCATGAGAATTCCTTCCCATGCCCAGAGAGCTCCATCCCATTGTACATGTTGGGGCAGAGCATTGGCACAGCTCTTTCAAGAGCGCTGTCCTTCTGAGTAGCCTTCCTGGTTCATAAGGGAGGGAAATCTGTGTCCTGTCTTAGGTTTGCACTTCAGTGTTCTGTGACCCCAAATCTTCTTCTCTCACTCAGCCAGTGAATCCAACATAAGGACCAAGAGTGTTGACCCCAGGCCAGATATTGGCATATCACTGTGGCTGCTCTGTCCCCAGCTCTGTCCCTCCTAGAGTGTCCCTTTGTGCAGGAGATCACTGTGAGATTTCTCCCAGGTGGCCTTACACTGGTCTTGACATTTCTAGCCCCATTATATTTCCGGCTACCCTGCCCCAACAAAATGACTCTGCATATGCTCTGACAGGACCAGTGCTGCTGCCAGGTGATGTCCCAATTCCAAGGTAGCTAGCTTGGTTACCAGCTTTGGAAATCTTTGTTAGCTCCCTGATCCCTGAAAGCAAACTGTGCCTTCTCCTGTCTGGCCTCAGCAGGCCCTGCATGTGCAACCCTGTTCACACAAAAATCTCATGCAATCTAAAGGAATGCAGAGGCGCCACCTGTCATGTCTGGTGCCTCCTGATGGCTGGTGCATCACTGTGTCTAGCCATGTACATCTTGGTACTAGTCCCTGGTCCCTGAGACCACCCTGGGACTTTCCCCCCTGACCTCACAAAGACATAGGAGTGCAGGACTCACTTTTACCTGCTTCACACTGAATAAGCACATGGGGTCAAACTAGGAGACTATGGACTAGACCTGACATAAGCTGTCAGGCAACACAGAGCAGCCCATCATGGTGTGCATGATTCCAGCCCTAACCACCATAGGGAAAACTTAGGGGAAGTCTGTGCTCTAGAGCACAGACCTCCCTGACAATGCAGAGGGACTGTGATGGTGATAGAAAAGGCACATATACTAGGGAAGTGGTCTGGACTTCAACCTGTGCTATGAAGTAAAACATGTGAGAGACTGAAGCATTTTCTAGGAGTCTGAAGTCTGTCAAGCCTCAGGACTTGAGGTCCTTCAGAACAAGATCTGGGGCCATTCAGTCTAAGGGCTTGTAAGGGGCTTATGGGGATAGGCTTTGTGATCTCTGAGGCTGAGTAGATTTGGAGACCCTCAGTATGGGCTTTTGGATCATTTACCCTGTGTCCCCAAGACACAGGCATTTAGGGTGTCTGAGTATGGGGTTATTAGCAGCTTCTCTGTTGTTAGTGGGTAGGACAGCCAGGGATCAGGAGTTTGTGGAGTCTGAAGGTGTTTGAAGATCTAAGCTCTTAGGGGATCCAGAGCTTTTCTGGGCCAGGAGTTTTGGTGTCATCACTGTAAACAGACAAGTGTGGCCCTTGAGCCTCAGTATGTGGTTACCTGGGCTCTCTTATGCTGGGCTTTGAAGGGCGAGGGTTAAGTGTTTTACACAGAAAAGTCCCCCATTTACCTCTCTGTCTCATTGAGACCCTGCTACCCAGCCCCTTTTGGAGTTCTTTTCCTCAGAACTGCTGCTCCTGCAGTACTCAGAAGGCAAGATGTCACAGAGGGCAAGGTTCCTGAGGTTGAGACCAAGTGGGTGACACTATCCACCAATCAGAGCTTAGATCTGGTGTCTTACCCCCCATTGTCTGTAAGAAGAAGCTGAGAGTGCAGGGCAGGGAGTGGAGCCCCTCTGTCAGTCTCGTAATGGGACTGGTTGGAGGAAGACACACAACACCCCACAGGGATTGCCTCTTCTGCATGGGGTAGGTGTCTTTCATTCACCCTCAGCCAAGAGCATGGCATGGTTGTTTCTAGTGGCTTGTTGCCAGCTGATAATGAGGGACATGCCAGGTAGCAGTAGTGTGCTTGGAGACTGGGCAGGTCTTCAGGGTGCACATGCCCCTCCTGCAGCCTGCCACATGGCTTTTTTGCAGGAGACTGTGATCAGGATCTACTCCTTTCCTCTAGGCCCTGGTGCCCTACCTTGTGAACCCCATTGCAATTAAGGGGGGCATAAAATTGAGGATGTGGTTAACCCTGCATTGTGCTCATGGGAAAATGATGAGTCACTAAATTCCACCCATACACTTCGTGAAAATGAAATAACTTCCACTGTGTTCAAACATTCAAACTCAAAAAATGGAGTAACATGTAGTGTAGAAAAACCCCTGGGAGAAACACCTCTGTGAGCCATGGGTATTTTAAAATATCACAGTTCTAAAAAGGATTCAGAAAAAGACAAGATACAACTATGTTTGTATCTTGAAAGAAAACACCTGTGAACACTCACACACACACATACACTCACATAGTCTGAGAAGTCCTACAAGCATTTTTTTCAGAAAATGGGACATCTAATCTAAGGACCTGTGTCCAAAGAGCAGAGTCACTATAGCTGCTGTTGGATTTCACTGGGTAAAATGGTGAGAGGATTCCTGGATCTTGCTTCTCTTGGACCGCAGAAGTATAACTGCATGTCCTTGGATTGGAAACAAGCCCTCGCCCTTCAAAGCCCAGCATAAGAGAGCCCAGGAAACCTCATGCTGAGGCTCAAACAAACAATAATGGAAATTATTAATTATATAATGGAAATTATATCCATTTTTTTTCTCTTCGACTGCTTCTTTAATTCCTTGGTGCCTAGAGATCCATGCAGTTTGATTTTCAGGAATCTGGTTTCTTATTGATTTGAGGTGGTTCTTACCCTTCTTCTACTTGTGACAGAAAGCTCAGGGTTAATACTTACGCCTCCACCTTGGCCAGACACTGACTTTATTCCTTAATCAGGCATTCTATCCCTTGCTCTCTTTCTTCCCCTTCCATTACCTCGGGCATGAGAGTAGTGTTACATTTCACCTTGCCCAATAGCTAGCTTCAAGTATCCTCCTGCCTATAAAATATTTTATTTTGTGCTGCTCTGTTGAAGTTGCTCTTTCCTACCTTTTTTCTAGTTTGTGGATTTGATCCTAGGCTTAATCAAACCTACCAATTACTCTTTAGGTATATTCTTTACTTTAGATATGTTATTCCTTATTTGTGCCATGTTCTTTTTCATGGTTTGTAGGTCTCTTTTCATCCTCTTGAGCCTTCTTATTTCCATTAATTTGAAGTTACCAGTGTGCTGATATTCTGGTTTTCTGGAGATTCCTCCCATTCTATTATTTGGGGACTCTTTCTTTCTGTTTTTGTCTGTCTCTTTGTGTTTGTTTCTATGTATTAAAGACCTGCCTTGACTCCCAGAAGTGGTTGGGTGTCCTTCTGTTGGAGATGCCCTTTGGATTTCAGTGGTGTAGTCTCATTCTTACCTGAGCTGCATGCTCTAGAATGGCCTTGTACTGTTAAATGAGCCTTCTAGCTGTGGTTTTTCTTCATTGCTGTTGTCCCATTTGATGCCTGGCTCAAAACTTACACTGGTTAGATTTAGGTAGAGAGAGAAACAATGATGTGAGAGAGAATCATTGAATAGTTGCCATCCCTCCATACCCGAACTGGTGATGGAACCTGGAATCCCTACTGCGTGCATGGTAGTACCCTAATCAGGGATAGAAACTGCATTCTTTTTCAGTGGGGTATGATATCCCAAACCACTGAGGTTCCATTTAACTTTTTTTTTCATTTCCCATGACACTGTTTACCTGTGTTATTTTACATGGTAATTTTCAAACACCCAGTTCACTCTCTGTTCTGCAGTGTAGCTATACCTTTGTACATATTTCTGCAACGTTCTTACAATTTCTTATAACTTGTTATACACAATTAGTTCATATTTTACCTCTGTGAATGCCATCATCTCAAGTTCTTTTTCTTCAGGTTCTCACTTGGCTGCCTTTTATGTGAATGAATTCATATGTATTCATATTTATTTATTTGCATAGAAAATGTGTACATATAGTTATACAAGTTATATATATGCATATTGCCCTGACTGGTGTGGTTACATTTGTGGAGCACAGACCTGAGAGCTAAAGAGTCACTGGATCAATTCCCCGTCATGCCATAGGCAAGAGTTGCAGGCTGCGTCCTCAGCAGGGAGACTCATGAGAGTCAATTGTGAACTACTTTATCTCTCCCTCCATTCCTCTCTCTCAAAAAATTAATAAATAAAATCTTAAAAAATTCTCAAAATGTAAATAGATAAATGGGTATGCCTATTCATTAGTTTAAAATTATATTGATGTACATTTCACCTATGAGAGTCTACATATGAAAATTCAATAGATGTTCATTCTATATATGAAAACATTTTGTAGTTTATGAGCTTTATATTCAAAATATATTACCTCTATCATTTGTGTGTGTGTGTGTGTGTGTGTGTGTGTGTGTGTGTGTGTTTGTGTGTGTGTCCGTAATGATTATTGGAATGATAATCTGTCAAAATTATTTTGCACCTAATATGTTAGAAGTGTTCTTCCAGGCGCCATTGATATTTATGAAAATCCTGAATGACCCCCACAAAGGACTTCTATAAATTCCAGTCTGGGCTTTAACACTTATCAAATCAATGTTTTGTGTGTCCTGAGGGAAAACACAACTCTTGGTTCTACTTCTCAGAGGACATGCTCTGCCCACCAAGACAGCAAAAATTCAAGGTAGCAATGTTCCTAACACCTCCATGGGAAGGCCCTTACCGGTTTTTAACTTGGCCATCCTTACCTTAGAGATGCCAGCTGTTGGGATTTGGAGATTCCAAAAAAGTAAACTTCTCAAAAGTAAACTTCTGAGTCCTGATTTTCAACCTTCATTGAGTTTTCGGCCCATGGGGAAATCTTCATTGTGGCCTGTGTTGATGTCAGTAGAAGATTATTAATGTTTTGTCTAGCATCTTAAATTGTGTTAAGACGGAATTTCAGCCAAGGTGTCTAGCCAGAGAGCCTGTACCAAAGAGTGCATGAGCACTTCTGAAGTATTCCCATTATTATTGTTCACTCAGTCTGAAAGGTAAATAACTTAGCATGGCATAAAAAAATTTAAACCCACAGTAACCAGGGTTCTTTCTCAATTCTTTTCAGAGGGTGTTCAACAAAGATTCTGTAATTCCTGAGGCTAGAGGATAATTTCGGGTTAGATGACACCACCACAGTTGCAACATGAATGAAAAGTAGACAAGGAAGCCAGAAAACACAGGGTCTGCTCAGAACACCCGACAGCGCTATGCTGAGTATTGTTTGATGTATTGAACCCACTCAAGTGTCATAGAAATTAGATAGAATGAGGTTTGCTCCTATCATGGGGGTGAGAGAAACCAAGATGTAGAAGTTTAAGTTACTTGCTGAGAGGAATAAAGCTAGCAAGTGACATCACACTCAGAATATCTGGCTACATTAATTTCTTAAAAATCACATGGAAACACAGAGAACACAATAGAATATCTTGTGAGATTACAAGAAGAATAAGAGTAGGAGAAAGTCTTCGGGTAATGTTATGTGGAAGTGTCAATCTGCATACAGCAGTTGGACATCTGTGGGGTGCCTTTCCATTGGGTTATCACACAGAGACAACTTTGCCCCTTCAGAACACTCATATGTCTTCTTTGACACATACATTACATGCTGTAATTGCTCTGTAATGGCAGGGGCTCAGTCATTTTCCCTCATATCACACAAGGTACAATCTGCACAAGGTAACTTCCATTCGTGTCCACAAGACCTTCAAGGAAATCAAAGAATGAAGCTTGCCTGTGCATAGGGTGACTTCTCCTTTCCAGGTAGTAAGGTCCTTGACCAGCCTATGGGCCTCAAAGACCTTGCAGAAGCCACCACTGTGTGGGAATGGGTTAGCAATGACTGAAACTGGTGTCTCGGATAGCAACTGCTATGATCAACCAATCCTGCTGACTGCACTTTGCTGTGAGCCCAGCACTCAGTCTATTGATTATCCCAATGATTCAGAAAGCTCCAATGATCCAGGAGAGCCAGTGACTTGTCAGAACCTCATCAGTTCTGTCTCAAATGTCTGCTGAATTGTTGGAGAGAACAAGGCAAACATTTCTCACCTCCTGAAAATATGACATTTGGCAAAAGAACCAGAAATATATCTTGAGAGGCTGAGGAAACCCTGCCCAAAGGGAACTATAACTGAATTGGAAGTGTGCAGAGAACCAAAGCCTATGATGCGTTACTCATGGTTTTTTAACTATGAATGTCTGAATACAAGAACTCCAGTGTCATTGTGGTTGTGTCATCATGCCTAGCCAGTGCCACAGAAGATAAAATGTGATGTCCTCACAAAAAGAGACAATCAACCCTATGTCTCAGCATCCTGGAGCTCCCAATACAAGAAAGCAGACAGTAAAAAAAAGCGGTTTACAAATCCCAGATACTTGCGAATGTTGTGTCTATTTTTGAGGGGGCAAACGGCTTGCTTAACACCATTGAAAAGTTGGAAAAGTTATTGAGGTATGGGGCCATGCATGAGTACAGAGGGCAAATCTCAGCGTTTACTGATGTGATGTTAGGGAAGCAAAGCAAGTATCCTGACCAGAATGGGGCACATTACTGTTCGTAGGAGCATTATCACCTTCTTCTTTGAGCCTCACAGCCAAGGTCAGTATTCATGACAGTAATCTCTGTGGAAGGGCTCACCTTATTTTCCTCATGAACCTGAAGTGCCTCATACACAACAGAGAGAATTTGAGCGGATACCTTTGGAAACATCTCTCACTGTCAGAAACAATTGGCATGTGGGAATGGACGGTTTTGGAAAAATCTCCATAGGGGAAAGTCAACAATGTACAGCAGGTATGGTGATATGCAAGTCTGCTTGAAGAAAGAGAGATAGTCCTGGTGACCAGAGACATTCCTTGTACTATGTCTTAGGCCATGCCTACAATTGCAGGTGAGGATGGGTCATATTCAGGATTACTGTCTGCCCCCCCCCCGCACTGAGGGCTGTCCACAGGCAATTTCTCAAAAAGCCTCTAGGAACCGGTGAGGGCAATGGACTGCATAAAATTGGCACTTACTCTGCACTCCAAACATGCTCCTAAGTTCTGGCATCAAATTGGGGGTGGTTACAGTAACTCCATGGAGGGAATTTGTGATTTGGCTTTCACAATCTCTGTATCCCTTCACCTTGTTACCAATGATTGGCTTAGAGCCTAGTGATGGTAATAACCCAGCAAATGAGATTCCTCCCTGTCCCTTTTCTGGTGTTATTTTTGGTATGGCGGCATCATCTTCTGGGATGTTATACTAGGACCCTCTGGCAGGAACACTGAGTTGCAGCTTTATGTAGGCATAATGCAAGACTGGGTCAAAAGGTTCAAGAAGCCAAGGGGAAGAAGGAGTGCGGGGCTGTCGGTCAGTCTAACAGCTGAGGCATTCCTGAAACTAAGACTGCCCCGAGGTTTTTTTTTTTTTTTCCCACAAATGTTTCATTCTTCAGCTTGTGAAAGTTGTGTCTACAAGGCAGAGATGGGTCTAAAGGTCTGTCCTATTGTTACATCCACTTTCCTCAGGTGAGACTGCAAAAGTGGATCCAAGTTACATTGTAAGGAAGTTAGTGGCATTTTAGGATTCTCCTGCTTGGCAATTTCTTGTAATCAATCCTAGGTTCTATATCTCTGTATTCAGGATTCAGCAGCCAGCAGTGGCAGGCATTTGCCAGTCAACGTGAGTCAAGTAGGTCTGAAGTAGTTTCCAAGTGGCTGAAAAACAATGTCACAGCCCAGATAGAACCAATTTCTGTGGGGTTAGAACAGAAGCGAATAGACATCACCGTCAATTTTCAAGGGCCTCTCTGCTATTAAGAAGAAACATGAAGATCCGCTTCATGTGGATGGAAAAAGGATGGGCAAGTCATTTGCCAATAGTGCATATTGAATCAGGGCAGAAGTACAGAACCAATTCCCTGAGAGGGGCACATTTCCTGTCATCCTCACTGCCCCAAACAAATAACTATATGTGAAGCCTCTGCTGAAGAGGTGGTGCTTTTCCACGGCAGGCCATGGTAGGAGCAAAGTGCTGAGAACAATGAGCTCACTACTTCCCACAAGTTGTCTTCTCTGGCTCTGCAGGATAGGCCCCATCTATGTTCTTATCCTGATGTGTCTATGTGTCTAGCCCTTATAGTCAACCTACTAAAGAGGGGCAAAGGTGTTCTGTTCCCTGAATGCATCCTCTTTCTGCACTTTCTAAGATTCGATGTCACGGAACCATGGGAGCTGACCATTTGTCACAATAGTGCCCTGAAGCAGATGTGGAGAAAATATCACCTAAGCCAAAGTTCAGTTGTGGCATTCGATAAATGCTTGGAGATTGTGCTGGTAGCAGAGCTCAGTGAGAGCTCTCCTGTGGCCTGATACCTGGCAGAGTCCTCCTTGGGTATGTGTATGCACGACCTATATAAAGAGGACCCACCATCAAAGCACTGTGGGAGGGCATCTGTGAGAAGGCCCATGGTGTTCTCAGAAACCTGGGTTCTACTGTGAGGAATGGGGCTGTTGAGAGCTGAACTAGAACTCCGCAGGTACCCAGACTAACTGTGGTACTTCTTCCCATGTTAGTGTGCCCTTGGTGGGAAGGGAGAAAAGCAGAGCCAGGAAAACCATATGAGAGGAGCCAGGGGGAGGTTGCCAGTGCCCTGATGAACCAGGACTCCATGATGATGGTCAGGGGTGGTGGCAGAGCTACCTGTGGTCTCTTCAGGACACAGGCAGTTGGATGGCTCCTCTGCCCTATTAGGAGTGCTCTTGGTGCAAGGGAGAAAAGAATTATCCATAGCAGTGCATTCTAAGGTGAGACAGGAAAATTCCCAGAGTGCCCTCAGGTAGAAAGGATAGTACCGAAAGGCACACTACTGATAATAGTGCTAGCTGCTTCAGAAATGTGCCAACAACTGGCAACTCTGGTATCTCTTTCTCTTACCGGCTGAAGAATGCACTGGTTTCGACCTGTGTGCCTAGAATTGTAACATGATAACATAGGTCTCAACATATATAAAGCTGTTGGGAAGTCTCAGAGTGATCCGCAGGACAAGGGATGCTAACAGGATGGATAGAACTCCTTATGGAGCTGCCCCAGTTTTCAATGATTTGGTGTCCTGTGGGTTGGCCCTCTATGTGAATGTGCAACATGCAAAGGGAGTGGGAGAAAACAGCATATAGAGTCACAGCATATAGTGTTTCAAATCTTGGAGAAGACTCAGACTGCTCTAAAGGACTGGGGACATTACCTGGAAGGGCTGATCTGGAGACAGAGCTTCCTTAAAGCTTCAATAACTGCAATCCCTCAGTGTAGTCCTGTCTCAGCATGGGGCAGAAAGCCCAAGGAAATGACAGGAATCACCTTTACACAGCAATATCAGGGAACGCTTTCAGTGTATGGGGGAATTGGGACACCACTGGAAGGCAGACAGTTTTGTCCTGGCAGAGCAGAGCCCACTAGAGACCCTAGTCAGTCTGCCTACTGAACTGAAGAGGCATTGAAGGCCCTCTCCAGGATATCACTTCCATTGCTGTTCTACAGAAAAATCCTTGAATGTTCTCCAAGGTGAAGATGCTTTCCAGATCATTGCCTTCTGTCTCACCATGGGTATATGGGCAGCGATGGGAGATGAGGAGAAAAGCTGCTATGAGAGCATGAAAATGAATTACGCTGCACTCTAAAGATGTCCTAATATGAGATGCTGCAACAGAGTAGCCTGGTAAACAACACCTGCTGCTAGGCTTATCTATCTATCTGTCATTTGTCTATCTCTGTATTTGTCTACCTACCTATTATAACTATCCATCTATCACCTCTCTCTCTCTCTCTCTCTCTCTCTCTCTCTCTCTCTCTCTCTCTCTCTCTCTCTCTCTCTGTCTTTCATCGCCTATCTATGTATCTATCTCTCTATTTATCTACCCATCATTTATTTATTAATCCGTCTTATGTCATCTATATATCTATCTATATATGTATCTATCATGTGTCATCTATCTATCCATTTTTGCACAGATCTCTTCAGTGTTGAAAACTATCTGGAGATATTTTGATCCTTTGTATCAGAGTGGGGCTGGCACTGACAAGGGAGTGCTCACACAATGCCTTTGGAGACTTCCAGGAATCATTAAAATGATTCACAGTGGCTTTATGGTGGAATAACCTCCGCTGCAACTTCCCTTTATAGAAAAAGCTCTTGTTTTGTATCCAGCGTCCAGATCCTCCAACAGCTTTCTTGTGTCAATGCTTGTCTGCCACCAAGCACCTGTGGAGGAGAATGAAACTCCCCTGAAATGATGTATATACCAACCTCTCTAATGGTGCAGCAACATGAGCATTCAAAGGAACCAGAACTGACCTCCTGACACAGACTTGGTTTAATTCAGGCTGAATCTCAGGAGTAGACAAGGAATGTGTTTGATATTCAGCAACCATGCAAATAAAAGCCATGAAATGTGATGTAAGTGGCTCTTCAAACAAACTCTTGGAATGTATAAAATAATCATGAATACCTATACACCCAGAAATAAGTGGCAACAGAATAAAATATAAAAATAAATGATAAAAGCAGTTTAGAATAGCTGTCATCAGGAGAAAAGGAGGAGTGCTGTTGCTTGAACAGTGCCATTACACCTGGCTGCCTGATGGTGAGCAAGAGGACTTGTGGGAAAAATAGTAATCATGGTGATTAAGGGAGATGAGGTTGTGGGCCAGAGCAGGGTGTAGTTGATCATTGAATCAGTCCCTGGTTTCAGACATGTCATCGTGCTTTCTAGTTTTCCTAAAATTTGAGAAACCCTGTTAGTCTGCTTTCATGTATCTGGAGGTGAAACACAGCTGAAACCATGGTGTTATGCCCAAATTGATGGAAACTATGTTGGTCTGATCAGCATATGTGAAAATGCATTGCTAGGAATCTCTGATGCTGCCCCTAACGTAATAGTTACACATGGGGGTGTGAAAATAAAAAAAAAGGAATCAAGGTTAAAAAGGGGTCATTAGCCTACACGAGGACATTTGGAAGGTGGAGAAAGAAAGGAGAAAGGGACTGGATAAAGTAAGGGGGTGTGTGCAATTATACATGGCATTTATTGTATATTTGTCCTGAAACAACAATTTACCTTTGGAAATAGGTTATGAATACAGCAGAGGTCAGAGATGATATTTTGTCCCATTGAAACATGGGAATAATAGTAGGTGGTGCTCCCAAGAGAGGTGCAGGCCTTAGTGATAGCTCAGAGAACATTTTCCATTCATTCTTAGGTTGCTCTCTGATCCAGAATTTTCTGCACCTAATGAGTGTCTCCAGATTTTGCAAACACATACCTATCAAAATACTTCATTACCTTATAGTAAAATGTTCTGGGGAGGCATTCACAGACTACATAAGGTAAGCATTTCCCAAAACCAGCGGATGATAAAACATTCCTCATGGACACAAAAGCAGGTAATCCGAGGGAAATTTAGAGAGTTTCACAGATATAGAAATGTTTCATTACATTGTTGAGACCACAGTATCAACATAGAACAATGTCATCCTTGGCTGCAGTAAAGTACTAAGAAACTTCTTAAGATTTTCATAGTTTTATAAAACTTACATATTCATGTCCATATACCACTACACCATTCATTTGATGGTCGATTTAATGCACAGTGCTGTCATGCTGAATTAACAGAGGCACTATCATCCTCTGACTGAGGGGCCCTTACTGATGTATAGGTTGTTTGTAGAGCAGATGATCCCTGGAGAAGGAAGATATCAGCTACCCAGTGGCAGAACTTATCACTCAAAGAAAGCATATCCAATCCCAGTGGAGTATCAGGTTTGGTGCTTAAAAATGATAAGTTATGCTTGACCTAAGAACTTCATATAGGTTCACACTATTCAACAGAAACTCACCTATGGTGGACTGGCTTCCAATGGCCATCCATATAGGAAAAAGTAACACCATTTTCTGAATGTTAGGTCAGCATCATCCTTTTTAGACTTCTTTATTCAGCCTGCCTGCGCTCTGCATTGTATGCCCTCTGAGAAGCTGGTCTATACCTGATTTTTCTCAAATGCCTCAGACTGCCTTTTGAGAATTGGAAACATGAGTGATTTCACTAATACAATTTCAACTACCTTGAGATAAAGAACGCCAAAGATAACTTACCTTGAGGTGTCAAAATGAGGGCAGATGATCAGTAAATTGAGAGCACCACTGAAATCTTACATTCATACACTGTACCATTGCAAATCACGTTGGCAAACATCCACAAATGTCATGGCCACAGAAACATTAAGAATAAGCATCCTGTGGATCATGAAACTGAAGAGCCTTTGCCAACAGTACTACTTTATTCAAACAGAATTGGGGGGTCCAACAAATTCAAATACAATATTCTTTCCCACATATGACAACATGCAAATTTTACATTCTTGCCTTTTTGTGTAGATACATTTAAGCCACCTCTGTCTATGTTGTTGTCCCATACCAATCACACTCACTTTTATAGAAAAATCAGAAACAATGGAGCCAGAAGGGGTTGGTTTTGTGTGGTGAATTCAGTGTCCACATATACTGTCTCTTCTCCCTGTAATATCCATACTCCTCAGGTTCTTCTAAGAATTGTCAAAATAGTAATTAAAGACACACTTCTTAAAATATACAGTAGCAACTAAAAGTTAGATGTGTGCTTGTGACCTTTTGCTATGTGAGACGTACTTTGAAGGCAATGACCCGACACCTTAGTTAATGAATCTAGGGGGAAAGGATTCCTCAGAAGACTAGAGGTGTAAACCAAAAATGGCTAAGAAGGGGCCCACATTACAGTATCTTCTCCTGGAGAAGCAAGACCCCTGTGGTCCTTTAAAATGAATTTGGTAGGAGGAAATAATTTGGACACTATAATTCTGTTAAGTCCTCTAGAAGCACAGATCAGTATGGCATAGGTGTGTGAAGTGCACATTAGATAGACCATGGCTTTTGCTCAGTGAAACAGAGGCTGAAGTTTGCACTGGACCTTGTGAATTCTCTGAGCTCCTGAATTCAAATGTGATCAGTGAAGATAGGAATATGGAGTTACTATATGGTGCTAAAGTATTAAATTAAATATAAAACAATTGACAGGTGCTGTTGTCTAATAAAATGGCCTGAGATGATAACATCCCTAGTATCTTTGTGTTGTCAGCACAGGCATGTCCTTGATTCCTAAAATACATAATGTGTCCTGAAAGAGTATTTTGTGAATGAGTAGATTTTGGAAAGATAAAACAGTTAATTGACATATCAGTATATTACAATGGAATTTGATGGGAGAACCTCTTGTGTTCCAAGAACAAAGAGACTCTAACCCTGCAGACCACACAACCTTGCTCACCTGGTCTTCTCCAACTGAGAACTGAGGAGAAGGAGGTCAATTTGTATGTATAACCATGAGAAGGAAACGGGTGTGTCTACAAAGAGGTCAGGATGCTCCACAATGTTGAACACCTCTGTGAGTGAGCCTTGAAAGGTGTCATGATATGAGTTGGTACAGTAATTTTGTGTAGGAATTCGGTGCCTAACGCTCCCTCTCTGCCTATGAAATATATACCAGAGTATGGGATGGAGGCTCAGTGACATGAGTGGCCTGGGATCTCACACGCACCTCCAGCTCTTCAAGTACATGAATATGCTCTACAGCTTTCTTAATACCTGCTCCGCTCTCATCCAGACTGTGAGAAGCATCAGGACTTGTGCATTTGCAAATGTACTGTGATATTACCCCTAGGTTTATTAAAGACACTACGGTGGTCATATGGAATCCCAACAGTGCAGCTTTTAGACTGCCCCCCTGGGTTGAAGATCAGGCATTCAGGCATCCTTGGGGCTGGGTTTGGAGTGAGGAAGGATACATGGGGTGTCCTCGTGGGTCTCTTCTTTGGCCACATCACACAAAAGGAAGCCCCCCCCAGGGTGAAGAGAATTGATTTCCTCTTACCCTGTTCTCTGGTTTCCCATATCCCTTCTGTGGATATCAGGGATCTCACCATCCACGTGGTAGACATGGTTAGGCACAATAGGAGTTAACTCTGTGTTCTAAGTGGACTGTGCAAGATATGCTTACACCAAGTGTAAGGATCAGAGGGTAATTTAGGCGAAGATGGGCAGACATAAAAGAGTGTTTCTTCCCTTTTGGGAGTCCTGCTCTTCTTTGACAGATAGACATGGGTGTGTAGATGACAAGCAGAGGAAATGCCCCGTGGTCAACAGTGGCAGTAAAATCCGCACGGGGGCTGAATCAGCTTTGATTTCATGAGGGTAAAGTAGTTTTTCTGACCACTACCTCCACACCAAAGAATTACAATAGAAAAACTTTCAGTGGGTTTTCTGCAATACATACCAACAAAGGGAGAAATTTCTACAATTATATTGATTAAAGGTCAAAACGTCTTCCAACTGGATGATACAAGAGAGCCAGAGACCATCAACAGCCACAGTCCCATGTGTCTTTCTATGTCATCATACTCCCTCAATGGCCTCCCTCAAGCATCTGTTACATTTGCTTCTCTACACATGCTTCTTTGATATCAGGAGAACTGAGAAGAATTTGAGGGAAAAAGACAGTGTAGGTCCTCAAAACACAAAGCTCCATGCTAGAAAAATTTTGACTCTAGAAACCTGAGAGAATCCTGGATTCCCCAGGGGGATGGGATTACACTTTAATTAACCTGATGGACATTCCTGAAGCACTGATACTACTGAGGCTTACATAACTTGGTTCATTTCTCAAACAGATCACACAACCCATATCCTTATGGAGGACATACATTTGATTGCATATGTGACATAGTACACATTGATTAGTACTTTGGAGAAAACTAAAAAGAGTGAGTGCCTAAATATCCATATGAGGGGAGGTTGTGGCATGACAGATGATCAGGAAAGGGCACTGTCAGGAGTTCACATTTACTATTACACCTGAGGACAGAGAAAGGATCACATCAGAGTGATCTCCGGTACAAGAAAGGAAAGAGGTTGTGGGGATCAAGCTTCCGGAGCCACTCAGTTCTCAGTCTTGGTATAGAGGGTGAGGACAGAGGTAGGATAGATTCCATGAGGATGGAAACGCGGTACCTCTGATACATCCTGATACCCTTGGGACTTGTGTGAGAGAAATGAAGCATTAGTTCAATCTTCAACCACTGAGGGTTTTTACCGTGTTCTGAGATTCAGAGATGCAGGTTCTTGGAAAACAAATATCAGTGGGGGATCTCCTTAGAGATTTCTTCATATTCAAGGGGGAGAGAATGGCAATCTGTTTGGAGATGTATGGCAGTCAGCTGTGTAAGGAGTGTGATTGCAGACATATTGAAAGAGAGGTCTTCCTACTGTATGTGTAAAAGGCTGAGTCAGAACGAAACGAAGTATGGACACATGCTGAGAGGCTTGAGTGAGGATATATTTGTATTGTGTAATTTTGGAAACACAGACAAACACCTCAGCATTGAGGCCTGTGGTTTCTCTCTTTAACAAGACTAGGAAATACATATTTTGGGAAAGTTCAGTGCAGTTCCAACCACGGAGGTTGTCAAACAGCCATTGATGCTCCTTGAATGTCAGTAGTCTTCCAACTTTGTAGAGAAAAAAATATTTTGAGCTTTCCCCCTATCTGAAGATGATGTAGTGTATGGAAATGAAAAGGGAAATCGACTGTGCAGGAATCCTTTGTGTGACACGTAGCTTGCATTATCACCGCAATAAGAGGGGTACATAGGGCCATTCCTATCCAGATACAAATCATGTGGACCCAGCAACCTTTTCATCATCTGCCCTGTTGAGGGAGTTCTCTTTCAGCACAACAAAAACCAGAGATGCGTCCATGTTCTTCCTGATGTCTGGACTTTTCTACTCAGATCAAGCCAACCCTAATCCCCACCCTAATCCTAGCACTTCATAGGAGGACAAAGTTGGCGACATGACTCTGTGTAGATCTCTGCCCCAAACCATGGTTGGCACGCCACCTTCTCTCCTCCTGAACATACAGCAAGGTGCTATTGGGAATATGCTGTGGGAAAGTCCCTTGCTGAGACATTGCTGTGGACTGAGTTCGAGGACAGCATCAGCCTGAATTCTGTGAACATCACATGCACACAGCATTTATGGACCCTGTGACACAGCAGCTTCTGTAGAGCCCTTGCCTTGTACTAGGGCCTCACTCAAATTAATGTTCCATTGACAACATTTCAGAACTTTTTATTTTTGTCTCATAAACACTTTTTTGTTAATTGAAGTCCTATGGGAAATTAAATATACTAAGAACATAGGGGGTGTGAACTCTGTTGGCCATCCCTAGTCACACATTCCCAAATGATGTCCACATGGGCCAGGTACGCAGAATTCCCCTGGTTACACAGTGTGAACAGAACTCAAATTTAGAACAGGGTAAACATCTATCTCTATGTAAGCAAAGCCCTGACAGCCCTCTGAAGTCAACGTATTCTTGGGAACAGAACTGACCTGTATACAAAGAGAAGACAAAGACAGTCAGTGAAGAATGATATGGTATCCTGTCCCAAATGAGGAAGACATAAGCATGATGACCCCGAATTTGGGTTGGTGACTTCACAAAAGTGGGACAACCAAACATCTCGACCTGCAATAATCAACTTTGTGTTTCCTTCCTGGTGCAAGTCTTGTGAAGAGTGCCTACATAAACACTGCAGATTTCCAACTCAGTAAGCCTGGTAGCATGGACACCAACACTGTGACCTGTGGAAATGGCTTGATTTCCTGTTCCAAATCTTCCTATCAACACCAGCCTCTGCGGAATATTAAGGGTGCACATTGAAAGGTATGATCTGTGCAAAATCTACAAAATCAAAAAAGAATTAGGGTAAGGTGCACTGGTCAATACCCATGGTCCTGCCAAGGGACCACCATTCAGTGTCATGTGTCAGCTCAGCTTCCTAAAAATTCTGGGTCCCTTTACCTACCTTCATCTCCATAAATTTAAAACTCATTCCACTGGAGCAAAAGGCACGCACGAGGACATCAAAATGCTGAGCTTGGGGTGTTCCTTTTCTCTACAAATACAAGAAACTGGACAGCTTCTCTGATACCTAAGAGAATTAGTCATATTTTACATTCATATCTGTATGAAAGGTAGTTAAATTGTACTCTACAGACCCTTACAGAAACATCATTCTTTCTCAGGAATAGGGGTTGTTTGAATCAGAGCCCTCCCCCAGGCTGTGTGCAAGAGAAGATAAGTAGGGAAACAGAAGGAAACCGTTTGAGACACAAGATTTTGTAGGGAAAGATGTTGAAAAACTGAGGTGGTGTCCTCTACATTCAGTAAAAAAAAAAAAAAAAAGGTGCAGTGCACCCATGTGTATAATGAACAGAAAGCTCCAGTTCAGAATGTGAATTGATGTCCTTCTGCATCAGGAAATGTGGGTGCTTCCTTCACTCTTTTCCCAAAATCACTATGGTCTTTAAAAAAATTGCATATTCTCACGGAAAAAATTATCTATTAATGGCCACATCCCATATGGAAGTGTGTAAAAGAGGGTGGAAATGTGCAAACTGAAAAACGCTAAGTGGCCTTCTCTGGGAGATGAAATGGACCCTTGCCCTTAAACCATTGTTTGTGGTCACGGGAGCACAAGTTTCCTTCAGTTTGGTCAGAGAGTGAGGGATGGAGAGGGATGAATACAGAAACATCCGTGAACGAAAAAATATATGACTTGCCTCTCTCTGCTGTGTATCAAAAGTGTGGCTGAACCATATTCTGGGTATATGCCGTGACTGTGAATGAAATCCTCCAAATCTGGATTGTGGAATGGCACCTCACCAACTGATACACATCGGTCAGGAGTGAAGACATGATCTCTCTGTTAAAAACACACTTATAAGCTTCTGGATGGTGGTGGAGAGATAGGTGGGTGTGTGTTGCAGACTTTGTTGAGTTGAGTCTGCGTGTTGTGGCTGAATATGAAAACAAATGCACACAGACTACAGCAGTCCTTTGGAGAAAAAGGTGTGGTATGGTACTCTCTTAAGATGAACGTACTGCAGCCACTTCTCTCAAAGGGAGAAAGCCCCAATCCTTGTCTGGACTGGCATTTGTTGTCCTTCTTTGGTCTTACATTAATAAAGGATTTATTATCTATTACATAGAATGGTATTTTCTACATTTTAGGTACAATCAAGGAGACAAAATAACAAAAGCAAAAGATGTGGTGAGGTGATTATGCTCCATCCTTGGGGAAATTCATACAGTCGTTGGAAATTACCTTCAAGGTAGGAAATAACCACCTACTCTTTCCCACCAGGGTGCGGGAGTTTTAGGAAGAGCCAGTCAAAAGAGCCTGGATGCATTTTCTAGGCCTGGTTCCTAGGGGCAAACTGGTATGAAGGTCTGGTTCCTGCATGAAAATTCACTGCTGTGGACTTTCCATACAGAGCTGAGTCTCATGTGCCATCTCTAAACAAACTGTTTCTGGACACTTGCGGAGTCCACTTATTCCTGTCCATGGGAGCAAGACCCAGAGGATCTTCAGAAGAATACTGCAAACAGCCAATGGTATCCCAGTACATGTTAAGATTGGAGACCAAAAATTGTAGAGGGCATTTACAAATCGGGTGATAAGCAGAGTGCTTCAGGACAATGAGTTCCCTGGGACTAGCGTGGCTTCCAGGAGTGCTACAGCTCCAGGATTGGGACCCAACAGCTTTGCCACAGGATACCTGGAGAGATAAAGGTCCAGTGTCCCCTGCCCTCAAAAGTAAGGTTTGAGCACTGCCAGGAGGGACCTGGAGGCTTGAAGTAACAGTGGCAGGCATAAGGACTAAGTGGCACAGGGGCGGTGTACAACCAGTGGACATTGGCAGGGAAGAGTTGGGCAGTCTGAGAGACCAGGCTTGCACAGCAGGCCCTTTTCAAAAAGAAAAAAGTGCAAAAAGTGGCACTCAGTGGCTGTTTCAGAAAGACTCCTGCAGCCATGGCTTCCACCTCCTGAAATTTGTCACCTGGTCAGCCATGTGGGCCACACTCCCACTGTGGCAGAAGTGACCAAAAGCTCATGCCCAAAGTCCTGGGGACAGTGTGCAACTGAAAAGGCTTTGCAGCTGCCAAACCAATCCAGCTGTGATACCAAGTTCTCACACCCCTGCAGGTCCAGAACAGAGTGCCTGACCCTGTTCCCATGGGCTCTTCTAAAACCGACCCTTGCTCTCCAAGGGAAGCAACAGAGGAGGTACATGCCCCCATTAGCATCTGCAGCCACAGAAGCACACCTGTCCTGCTGAGCTGACACTCACTCCGTAAGAGGAAGGCAGATATGCCACCACACAGGCTCCAGAAGTCAGCAATCACCACGGAGACCTCAGTTGTGTGTGTGTGTGTGTGTGTGTGTGTGTGTGTGTGTGTGTGTGTGTGTATGTGTATGGTGGGGGAGAGAATGAACTACCCTGAAAGGAATCTGAACATGCCTAAAAGTTTTGCAGTCAAATAAACAGATATTGGTTCTGTGGGCGGTAGGTGTTTCCAGGTGGAGGTGGCACTCTCAGCATTGCTTTGAACTCCTCAGAGGAACCAACACAGAAACTGGCATTTAATGAAGATGTTGGATTTTCTAGGTGGGTCCTTCTAGGTGGGTTCCTCAACTACGGGTGCAACTGGGTACATGAGGGAAATCTTCCTCTGACCCTCAAGCCTGACCACTGATTACTTGTCTGCAGATAATGCCAGTCTGTACGTCAATGTTTCATGATGTCAACCTCCTAGGTGATGACCTACATTCTACAGTGACAGCTATACTCACACGCTCCAAAAGCATCACCAGATGTACTGTCTTCAGATTGGCCATGTACTTCCAAGTCAGTGAATGTACAGTGACCTATGTTAACCTAAGCTCTTACAATATAGTTGTTTGAAAATCTGTGGGTGCTGCAATTATTCAGAAGCTGGAGAACACTGTGGATTTGGTGATATTGTGTTCTTGAGGACACTGCAGATGCTAGACGAGACTAGGTATTTCTGGACATATCATAGTTTGGACTAGTCCAGGCGCTCAGAACACTGAAGATTGTTGAAATAGGTATATGGGAATATGACTGATACTAGAAGAAATCAGTGTGTTTGAGAACTCTACAGATGCTGAAATAGAGCACATGATTCTGAACAAATTGTAGCTGGGACACAACAGGTTCAAGAGATCACTGGTGAGTCAGAGATACTCTGAGTTTTAGAGAACACTAAGACGCTAGGTACAGTCTGGCTGTCTGTGATCATGGTTGATGCTAGGTTTATAGCGGTGCTTGGGACTTTTGAAGGTGCTATGATATTCTGCTGTTTGGGAACACTGAATATCCTGGATGACTCCATGAACATGGCTATGTCACAAATGCTGAGTGTTGTGAATATGGTATATGCTGGAATTTTGGAGGTGTTGGGGAACTCCGAAGATTCTAGTAAAAACCAGGTGTTGGTGAACCTAACCCTCCTTGGAGATACCGCAGTTATGAGAACAATGCAGATGTTGGAACAGCCCAGTTTTGTAGAACTTTACAGAGGTAGTGTTCGTCCAGGTGTCAGAAAACTTTGCAATAGCTTACAAGCTCAGATGTTAGAAAATGTAAAGGATGCTAATGTTATCCAGGGGTTGGAGAATAGGGCGATTCTTTCAGAATGTGTTTCCTTGAGATCTTCGGGGACAGTGGGATTGTCCCAGACTGTGAAGATATTGGAGATAATGTGAAAAGTACATGTCTTTGAGAAGATATACTGGGAGAATGCAGAAATGAATCACCGAAGACACTGGAAACTTTCTCGAGTTTGAAGACATAGCACTCGCGGTGGTCGTCCAGGTGTATGAGAACTGAGAAGGAGCTGTGAGCAGCCCGGGTGTTTTGGAACAATGCAGACACTATGACACACCATGTACTTCACAACACAGATGTGCTGAAAACTCTTGGTGTTTATAAAATTTCTTATGCTGGAAATGGAGCAGGATTTTGCGGACAGTCTGAGATAGAGAGAGTACAGTGGTTTGAGGTCACTGAACATGCATGTAAAGTTCAGGTGTTGAGGTGATTGCACACCCTCTTCTAGTCCAATTGTTTAAGGACACGGTATACACTGTGAGAAATTAGATTTATGAGACCGTTATAGTTGCTGTAATTTTTGAGGTGTTGGGTGACCCCATAGACATTTGGATAGTTCACATGCTTGTGGACACTGCAGTCGCTTGGGTTATTCAGTATTCTAGCAATGTTGCTGAAGATGGGAAAGTCCATACGTTTCAGAACCAGAAATAGTGATATTCCAGGTGACTTAGATCACTGCTGAGGCTGAAATACCCAAAATGTCTGAGAACTCTGCCCTTGCTAGCAATAGTTCATGTATTTGAGGACAATGTAGACCATGGGTTATACAGGTGCTTGAGAATTTGCAGCACTGTGGAAGGCCAGCTGTTACAAAACATTCCAAATCCTAATATATTCCATTGAATTCATAATTTTGCCCGTGCTGATATATATCATCTGGTTGAGAACTCTGCAGATTTTGGAATATTAGATGAGTTTGAGAACTTGCAAACACTGGGATAGTGCAGAAGTGTTTGAGTGATGAAAATGCCAGGATTTTCTAGTTGTTTAAGAACCCCAGAGATGTTAGGAATAGTGCAGGTGTTTGAAAAATTTGAGTACACTGGTATAGCTCTGGTGTTCAGAAACAGTATAGGACCAGAATGAGCCAGGTGATTGAGAACATTTCAGACACAGTGATACTGTAGATTCATCAAGGAAAAGATGACAAGATGTTCAACATGAGTGAGGACACTCCAGCCATGGGGGGAGTCACTAGTTTGAGGTAACTGGAAATGCTGGCATAGTCCACATTTTTTAGAATATTTTAGACACTGGCACAGTACAGTTTGTGCAAAGCTGTAGTGATGCTGTGATATGCCAGTAGTTTGACACTTGCAGATGCTGAGACTTGTCCAAGATTTTGAGAACACTGCAGACCATGGTATATTCATGGCGTGATGTCTCCACGTGTTAGAGTACAACTACAGACATTGCTATGTCCAGCTCCTTGACAATATTGACAATATGCGATTAACGGTGGTGTCCAGGTATCTGAGATCAGTTCAGGGGTTCATCTTGTCTAGGTGAATAGGGACATTCCAGCTGCTTAGATAACACATGTGTTTGAGAATTGGAGGAGGATAAGGTGTCTGTGTGTTCTCAAACAATCAGATGAATGTCTAGTTCAGTGTTTGAAAACTGCTGACACTGAAATGGTTTAGATCTTACTAAGCAACATGACACTGAGATACTCCATATTTGCAAACCCTGCAGGTGGTGTGGAAGTCCGCCTGTGGGCTGACACTGAAGAATTTGGGATAGATCAGGTGTTTGAGAAAGGTGTAGATACTCAATTGGTAGGGGTGTTTGAAAACATGGCCAACACTACCCTTTGATAGTTCAGCTGTTTGGGGACACTAAAGATTTTGAAAGAGTTCAGATGTAGGGAACAACGATTATGTTTTAAATAGTCCATATGTTTTGGAATATTGCTACCTCGGGCTACTCTGGGAGTTCAAGAAACTAAGGAACTGAAATTTTTTAATGCAATTAGTTGGCAAATAGCTGGCTTGGAGATCATTTTAGAATCAGGAACTTCAAAGTGTTTGACATCCATAAAGATGCTGAAAATTTAAGTGTGTACAGGGAAGCACCTCTGAGATGCCAAGGGAATGGGAATATTGAATATGTTATGTACTGCACATGTTGTAATATTACAGAACTGGCATAGTCTAGAACTTCATAAGGAAAAGAGATTGTTAAGAACCTGGCCTTCTAGAACTTTGCAGACACTGGGATAATTTCAAATCTTGACAGCATTGCAAATGCCGGGTAGACCCAGTGCTTGAATTGTCACAGCTTCAGGATCATACAGGTGTTTAATGAGTAAGTTGGATGCTGCATAATCCAGAGGTTGATAACACTGGTAGCAGAGGTTTAGTTCAGAAGTTTGGGAAGAAAATGGCAGTGGAAATCACCAGTAGATGGAAAACGTTTGCGCACACTGTGTCATTCCATGTGTTGGAGAACACTGGAGAAGTTGGGATTGACAAGATTTCTGAGAAGGAAAAGGTACTGGGATAAGTCCCAGTGTTTGAGACAGTTCATAACAGTGGAATTCTAGTCACTTGATAACATTGTAGAATGCTGCAATGTCCAGGAGTCTGAGCACTTTGCAGATGCTGAGTTACCACCGATATTTGTAACATTGTTAAGAATGGTGCACTGAATTGTGTGAAACCATGAAGTCACTGAAGTGGTGTTGCTGTTTGAGAATAGGGCATACACTGAAATACTACAGATGTGTGAGGACAGTAAGGCATGTTGATATTCCAGGCATTGGTGAATACGCTGACCATGGTGGACACCAGCATTTCTTAATAGTGAAGAGGCTTTCCAAATTCCAGGTGATTGTGAACGTAACACATGCTGACAGAGTATAGCTGTTTTAAAATACTGCAGGCAATGTTGTAGAACAGGTGTTTAATGGCATGCACATGGAAAGACATTTATGGGTGTTGAGGTGTTTCACTGCTGGCATAGTCCAGATATATGAGAACACTGCAGAGATAGGAATGTTCCAGGGGTCTCACAACAGTTCATGTGCTGGTATGAACTGGAGTATGAAATACTCCAGGTGTATGAACATTTTGCAATCATTGTGATCATCGGTGTGTTTGTAAATTATGAGGATTCTGGAATTGTCCAGGTGTTTGTGAACACTGGAGAGACTGGGAAATTCCCAGAGTTTAGACCATTCAGATACTAACATCACTCTGGAGTTACAGAACTCAGCATATGCTGGCAATTGTCCAGCAGAATGTAATCTGAAAATGATGGGTTAGCCCAGGCATTGGGGTACGCTGAAAATGCTGGAGTATTGAAGATGCTTGAATCACCCTGCAGTGTGATATTAGTGTCACATAGGTGGCCCAAGTCGTTCAGATTACTGAAGATGCCCACATTGTCAGGATGACTGAGGTCACTGAAGATGAGGGAATACACAGGTGATGGAGAACTGTGTAAATGTTGCCATTGTCAAGGGATTCGGAAATAGTGTTGATGCTGGCATATTCCACGTATTAGACAACAATGAAGAAGCTGGGGTTGTCCATGTGTTTGAAAAGAGCAAAGGCGGTGGCCTAACCCTGATGTTAGAGAACTATGAACATGCTGGGAGAATTCAAGTGTTTGAGGATATTGTAGACATTGGGAAAATATCGGTTTATGAGAACAATGCAGCCCCTAATGGAGCACAGATGTTAGAGAACATGCACATGATGTGACAGTTTATGGTCGTGTGGACACTGAAGAAGGTGGTACAACCCTCATGTATGAGAGCATTGTGGATGCTTGAATAGGCCAGGTAGGGGAAAAGACTGCAGATGCAGGAAAATCCATGAGGGTGGAATAATTCTGCTACAGTTATATTCCAGATATTTGAAACATTGAAATCTCTGCAGTCATTCAATGTTTGCAGACATTGAAGGTGTCAGTTATACCAGGTATTTTGGAATAGTGCTGACCATACTGAAGTTCACATGCATCATAAAAAAAAAGACACAGGGAAAGTCCAAATGTCTGAAGACACTGCAAACTCTGTATTATTCAGTATGTCTGAGGAAGTTTAAGTCTTTGCGTTAGTCCAGATATTTGTGAAGCACAAAGAACATGTGATAGTGTTGGGCATCAGGCACTGTAGTACAGTTTTCAACCTGTCCTTTGATTATTTTTCAAATACAGTGATTGTCCAAGGGTTTGAGCACACTGCAAATTATGCCATTAATCCAGGTGTTTGAGGAGAAACTCCAGGATAGATCAGGACTTGCAACATGGAAGATACTGGCATTGTCTTGGCATTTGGTATCAAGGCAGTGGTCCTGGTCATCCTTGGGCTTCAGATCACTGAGGCACTTTCCTACCATGTTCCTGGTGTTTGAATTGCCAAATATGGTGGAATAGCCCATGATTCTGCCAACATTATATCAATAAGAATTCTGAGAACAGTGATGAGGCTGGGATTGGCCAGGTATTATAGAACACTGCAGAAGCTTTGATTTTCCATATGGTGGAGGACCCTGAGGAATGTGGGATAGTTTGAGTGTTTGGGTATATTGTGAACACAGGGAAAGATACAAGTGTTGAAAATACTGCAGATCCTGGTATAGTCCATAAATTTGACAACAAAATTTTCCAGCATATGGCTCATATTTCAGAGTGCTTCAAAGGCATTGATACTTCAGGTATATAGGGCTGGGAAGGAGCTAAAGGAGCCCAAGGGTATGAAGTCATTGCCAGGGCAGGATACAGCCAAGGATGTGTGACCCCTTCATATGGTGGTAAACGTCTGGTCTTTGAGAACCCATAAGATGATGAAATAATGTGGGATTTCATGGTTGTAGACCCTCTGTAGTGCAGATATATGTGAACGAAGAACCATTGAGATTCTCCACATTTTTAAAACACTGCAGACACTGGGAGATTCCAGATATTCCACACCACTGAACACACTCGGACAATTCAGGTGTCTGCGAACAGGGCAGATGCTGAATTCAACCAGGTGTTTGAAAATATGTTGATCCTGAATTAGTCCAGGTGCAGGGGAATATTGCAGACACAGTGCCACTTCATGCGCTTGGCAACACAAAAGTGCTTCAGATATTACAGGATCTTGAGAACTTTTCAAATTCGTAGATAGTCCAGATATCTGACAACATATAGATTTTGGGATACTACAGACTTCTTAGTTTGATGTTGCCCCAGGCACCGTAACATCGTTATAACAAGGAGAGATGCTTGGAATGACCCATGTATTTGATAATATTGCAGAAGTTGGAAGTAGTCCATGGTTTTGAGGACACTGTGGAAGTTTGGATAGTTAAGTATGGAAAACGTTGAAACAACTCAGACTCCTGACAATATTGATTCAAGTTGTAGAGCACAGAATATGTTGATTCACCCCTTGTGTTTCAAAACATGCTGCCATTGAGATAGATCAGATATTTGAAAAGACAGCTTTGGGATATCAGTGGCTTTCTAATATTGAAGACACTAATACTCAAAGTGATTATAGTGGTTGAGCATTGCAGTGCTTGCTATTGTCCAAATACCTGAGAACAAGAATACCCTCAGACGCCCTTGGCTATTGAGATAATTCAGTGCTGGGAAAACCCAGCAGAGTGAAAAACCTTCAGATAGGAAAATGTCCAGGGATAAACTTTGCAGATATTTGAGTAGCTAAGTTGTAGAAAAGAACCTTTGATAGACCAGTGTTTCAATCATTGCAGAGGTTGGAATCTGCTGGTGTTCTCATAATGCTGCAGTCACTGAGAAGCTTCATGCAGTGAGACAACTGAGGTTCTTGGGATGTCCAGGTGTTTGAGAACGTTAAAGATGAAAGAAGAGTCCAAGAGCTTTAGAACACTGCTAAGCTGGATTGCTGATGATCCTTGATACATAGCTGGTGGCCTTATAGCTCAGTAGTTAGAGAACACTGTAGAAGCTGGTATAGCTCATGTGTTTCAGAATATTGAAGAAGGGGGATAATCTCCGTGTTGAAAAACAATGAAGATGGTGACAAAATCCAGGTGTTTGAGAATATTGACGAAACTACAATAGTTTAGGTAATTGAAAACTCTACAGAACCTGGGAAAGCACCGAGCTAGAGAATGCCACAGAATCAGGATAATTCAGATATTGAGAACAGTGCAGATAATGGAATCACTCAAGTATCTGAGAACACTACAAATGATTGGATAGATAACATATTTGAGAATCAAAATATTTTTGCATACTCAAAGTGTTGGAGTCATTGTTTAGGTTGGGATATTCCATCTGCCTAGAACACTAAAGAGGTGCTCAATAGTCAGGGATTTCAGGAGCGTTACTGGTGCTTGTTCTAGCAAAGATGTTCTTCAACCTTACAGATGCTGCACAGATTGTTCAGGTGTTTGAGAAGAGAGAAGACATTGGAATATTATGTAATTTTGACAGTACTTCAGTTGCTGGGATACTAGATGTTTGAGAAGAATACACCTGTCAAACAGCTGGAGCTGTAGAGTAATGCAGATACTGGGATATGCCAGGTATTTGATATCCCTGAATGGCTATGCTACTCCAGCTCTCTGACACCATTACAGAAGCTGGTGGATACTGCAGAAGTCTGACATCTTTACAGATGCTGACAGAGTACATGTGAGTGAGAACACAGCAGATGCTGTAATGGTCCAGGTGTTTGAGAACACTGGAGATGCTGAGGAGGTTATTGTTTTGGAAAAAACTGCAGTTGTTGAGAATAGTACCTGTGTGTGAGAACATTAAAGATCCTGGGGGAGTTTGAGTGTTTCAGAACACTGACAAAGCTGGTATCGATCAAGAGTTTGAAAACACTTATGATGCTGAGGGATTACAGATGTTGAAGAATATAGCTAGGATGGGGATCATCCAGATAATGGAGATCCAGTTGATGCAGCGATGGTAGGAATCTAGGAACTATTGCACACTGTGGCATAATTGAGGTGTGTGAGAAGATAGAAGATGTCATGAAAAGCACAGGTGAATTTGAAGGATACAGGGAGTGGTACAGTTCATGTGTTCAAGAACGCAGATGGCACTGGAATATTGTGAGTGTTTTGGAATATGAAAGAGGGAGGTACACAATAGGCGTTTGAAACAAAGTGAAACTGGGATCCTCCCAGGTTTTGTAAACACTGCATAAGTTGGGATCCTGTAGCTTCTCTCAGGTGTTTGTGGTAACTGAAGAGTTAAAGATGCCCAAGCCTCTGTGATCTCCAATAATGCTAGCTCTGTTCCATGTCCACGGAAACACTACAGACACAGTGACATTTTCAGTGTTTGAGAACATTGCAGGTGCTGACTCAGTCCTCATTTACAGCACTTGGCATATGCTGGAAAGAATCCAGACTTGGCAACACTGCAGATGTTGGATAGTCCATGTGTTGGTAACACGGGTGAGAACATTGAAGTCTCTGGGATTCTGATAATATTTGACAACAAAAATTGCTGAGTCAGGTGGCACAGAACGTGAGAGATGCTTGGAATGGTCCATGTGATTGAGAACACTGCAGAATCTGTTATTGTCTAAGCATCTGAGTACACTGGAGATAGTGGTATATTGCGGGAGTTCCTACAGGTCACAGACTTTGGGAGGATTCAGGTGTTTTAATAGAGAAATGTGCAGAGGTATGCCAGGTGATTGAGGACACTGCAGAGGCTGAAATACACCAGTTGTTAAAGAACACCAAAGATGCTAGGGATATTTTCTGTGTCTAAACTCCTTTAAGATGCTGGATTTTCCAGATGTTTGAGAAGTTCCAGACTGTGAGAGTCCAAGTTTTTGAGACTATGCAGGCACTCCGAATTTTGGCAGAGTTTGAGAATGTGCAGACGCAGTGTAATCTAAGCACTTGACAACATAGAATAGGTTGCAGGAGGCAAGGTATTGGAGAACATTGCACATTTTGAGATAACAGAGACACTGCCAACACTGCTCTTACTGGATGTTGAGACCTTGTACTTGTGGAGTCATGCTTGTGTTCTGGAAATGCTGAAGGTGCTGGGATATTCCACAGGTGAGAACAACAGACATGCTGATATAGCACAGGTACTGAAGAAAATAGCACATGTTGAAATAGCCCTTGTGTTTTAAAGCTTTGTCAAAGCAAGGATAGTCAAGGTGTTTGAAACATTGCAGTAGCAACAATTGCCTAGCTGTTTGTCAACAATGAAGATGCTTTATCATCCAGAAGTTTGAGACCACTGATAATAAGGGGTCAGAGCCCATGGTTTGAGACAAAGAGCACCATGATAATGCAGTTGCTGGAAATCCTGCAAATGCTGAACTATTTGATGTGGTGAGTAGTGATGATTGCATTTGTAGATATTAACTAGACTTTGAACATGAAGATATTGGGAGAGTCTTTGTTATTTGGATCCTGAAGTCCTGGCATAGACATGAGCTGTAGAATGTTGCTGACGCTGGATTGTTCAGACATAGAGAACATTGGAGGAGATCTGAATAACCACGGAGCCTGAAATAGATGCTGGGATAGTCCATTGTTTCAAGCACTGAAGATGCTGTGATACACCTGTGTTTGATAACATACCAGTGGCAGTGATAGCTATTGTATTTCACTCTCAGAGAGCACTGGATTTCTTCAGATGATAGAGGTCACTGAAGGTGAGGGAGCAGCCTGGGTGTTGGAGAACATTGCAAATGCTGGAATAGCCAAGATAATTGAGAACATTGCTGGTGATGGGACAGGCCATGTGATAGAAGTCACTGCAGAGCTATGATCCTTCATAGGTTGAGATGACTCAAGAATCTGCAATAATCTAGGTGTCTGGTTACAGTGCAGATGCCAAATACCCAGGCAGTTGAGAATATTGCATGTGCTGAGAAAGGCCTTATATATAAGCAGGAGAAGATGCTAGGATACTGCATCGTTTTCAATGCAGCGCAAATACTGGCAAACATTTAGTTGTAGAATCTAAACCTGTGTGTAAGAGTGCAAGGGTTTGAAGACATTTCTGGTGCTATATAAAACCATGAAATTTTTAAACATGCAGACATTGGCAAGCTCAGGTGTTTGATACAAAGGAAAAGGCTGTAGTTTTGTACGTGTAGCAAAATATTGTGGACACTCAAAGAGTAAACATAATGGAGAACAAAATGATGCCTATCCACCAGTTTCTTGGGAATAGGGAAGGCACATGGCCATGCCTAGCGTACAAAAACCCAGTACATGATGCTGACTATCCAATTGTTTGAGATCATTCAAGATGTTATGATATACAAGTGTCACAAATCTGTGATGACACAAAAAAACAATGGTTGAGAACTCTACTGATGCTGGTGCCCTCCAGAAGTTTGAGAACTTTCTAGAAGGTGGTATAGACAAGGCAAGTTGTAATTCTGCAGATGTCATGATAGTCCAGGTCTCTGTAAGCAGAGAAGTCACTGGAAATTCATTATGGCGAACAAATTGTCCTTGAAATTCAGTTAATGACCACTCATATTTTTTCGCAATGGCTGTGTTGCAATAAAGTTTAGGGTGTGCACTAAGGGCATTTCCCATGGCCAAGTACATTATTAGTCAGAGGACTAATGGGCTCAGTCTTACTTGAAACTTCTCTTCCACAAAGGGGACCCAGATAATTCTTAATGCCTGTGCCTGGAAGGGCAGTGGTGACACATTCAGTGACTCCTCAGAAAGTGTAGGATGCCTGGTACATTGTTGGCCTGCCCCGGCTCTACAGCACATCTCCATTTCTCACAAGGCCAAATATCAGTATGGGTACTCTCAGGTGATTTGACTGTGCACCCTAAGGCATCATGACCACCCTGTCCTACATATCTGTCTCTTGAGTATTCCCATCAACATGGGTGGAAAGCTCCCTCCGAATTCTGAACATTCACAGGGCTCTACAACGATCTCGGAAAAGTTGTGCGTTAGTCTTTGAAAAACTCCACAATAGGTGACTGTGCATATGAACTCTATTTTTTGCACTTGTGAAGATAAGGCTTTAGGGCTTAGCAGCTGTGATTGAGGTCATAAGTCTTGTGCAGTGACTTGTGCTCTCGTTAATCTCCTTGGTGGCTCTTGGAAGTATGACCATATGAGTTTAACTATCCATTGTGGGGCAAGAGTAATGTTATGAAAAAGGCTATTACCCCAAAGAGAATATAAAAGCCAATGGGTTCCTAAGAAATATGCCAATTGATTGTTCTCATTGTGCAGTGTGTGTTCTGATTTCCTGGAGTCTACTCCCATGGGTTCATGTCTAGACCCACGAGCTGGGAAAAATGTACACTGAGTACATCACACAGTGATCTCTCCTCCCTTGCTTTGTGTTGCAGACCATTAGAATAGACTGATGGTGAAAATGTATTGATGAATATCTTGATTTGCTGAGGAACCAGTGATGTGAGCCATGCCCCTTGTAGGTGTTCTGATAAATGGCTTTACCCTTTGCTGCGACTTCAATACTGGTGGCACCTGAAGACATGGAGGGCATGGGACATGATGTCTCCACTGTTAAGAAGCAGCCCACCAATGAAAATGAGCAGGGGAATGTGAACTGTTATATATTCTTTTTACATCCCGTCATTTGAACTACATATGAAGTGACAAGCTATAAAATTAAATCAATAATTGTAACTGTATCAATGCTAATTGTTCAGTCATCAAGAAACAGGGCTTCTTTTGACATGGCTGTAGCTGGGGGAACACTGGTTGCCATTTGCAGGAGACTGTCAGGGGTATGAGAGAAGGGGCTGCGGCGATCCAACATCTCACATATCCACCTGTCCATGTGCTCCCAGGCTCTCTGCCCTTCTTTCTGTACCAATGTCAGGGTCATCCTGCTGGTGCCTACCTCATGTCAGGAGTTCAGGATGAGCACATAAGCAAGGCAAAAGAGCTGTCTCAGGGCACTGTTTCCTCTTGCCTCAAACTGGCTGTGGTCACAGGGAGAGGGGAGTGTCCTCCACTGCTTGTCATGAGACGAGAGACTTGGATCCCACACATAGAAGGCGCACTCATTCCTTGGAGCGCCCTGCTTCCACCTGAGAAGTATGGGTTGCAAACTGCTGGCTGATGAGTGTTAGGGGAATGTAAACACCTCAGCTCCATGCACAAGGATATTTGAACCTTGTGAACTGTGCAAGGAAAGCTGAAACACAAGAGCCTGATTGTTATTCTGCTTTGGGCCTCAACACAAATTTCAAAGTACAGGTCAGCCTTGTAGTTTGAAGGCAGGCCTATGCAAGGGCAGGAGTGACAGGAGGATGGCTTGTAGAATATCTTAGTAGCTGGCAATCAAAGTAGGAAGGTTTTCTGTGGAAGGAGGTAGAGGGAACACTTTTCTACACATCTTGAATTACTTAGCAGGATAGCAGGTGTTCAGGACTAGTGGTGGTGTTAGAAGTGGATTGTGCACCCTATTGTATGCAGCTCTGGCCCCTCTGTCAGCAATATAGCCAAATTCTGCCCTTTTGCCATGTCTCACCTTGAAGGCAAATGCTATGGACGTTTTGGGGTTCTGTCATGGGCACTGCCAGGGAAAGAAAGAAACTCAAGAAACACAAGTTTCTTTACCAATAGAGGAGAAAAAAAGAGAAAGCAACAGTGGATAAGTATTATGTAAATCTAACATGTTTATGTAGACACCCTTGCCAAGCTTGGTCCCAGGAGAGGAACACAGTGGTCAGCATTCCATCTCATGGCATTTGAGTGACCCACATTTGTGATTCCATCACTGCAGAATCCGTGTGAGAAAGTCTCACTTAGCCATCATTAGGTCGATATATATTATGGATACTCACTGACTGTGTTTTAATCAGCTCTGTGTTGAAGTCAGGCCTATTTATAGACAAAAATCTGGCTTCAGTAAGCTGTAGGCACTCTGGAGTATACAGAGGTAGATGTTTACCACATCCCATTCTGCAGACTCGCTGTACTCCCAACTAGTGTGCCTGTGGGTATCCTGTGTCCCTGGAACATTGTGCACATTAACTCAGAATATTTGGCCGGGATTGAACAATTTTGTGCATATATACTCTGCTCATAGTATGTGGTCATTCCCACAGGAGTTCAATTCAACAGCTGGGATTTAAAATGCAACGACTTAGAGTTCCAAGGGGCCCTATGGAGTATTAAAATCCTTGAAGCCCAGCTGGAAGGATAATTCACTACAGAAGCTGCTATGTGAAGACTCACAATCACATTGTGTAGATGTAGTGTGCACAGTTAGGGCAGAGACTGTCCCATTTCTCAGCCAAGGATGGGGAAGGCTGCTGTTACCCTTCCCATGGTCCCAAATAGAAAACTGGCACAGAAAGTTTGAGAATCTTGCTTTGGGTCACACAATTGGAGGGGGTGTTTTGGAGACTCAGATATGGTAAGGACTGAATCAGAGTGCTGATGCTGGGAAACATGAGATCAGGAAACTGAAGGCTAGCAAGGAATGTGTCAGTTCTGGTACTCAGAGAGAGCCTGAATGGTGCCCATGTGCACATACATGCCCCTTCCCACCCTTAACATTTGATGCTCAGATTTCTGAACACACCAGGACAGGATGCAGGAGAAGCCAACGGAAGGTTGAGGTGTACTAAATAAGAGGCAAAATCCACAATATGCAGGACTCTGGGGAACTCCTTTTCTTGGTGAGTCTGCCTCCATTCCCTTTCCCTAGGCATTAAATTAACTGGATCGACTCCATACATGGGGCCTTGCGGAAGTTCAGGAGCGGTGGTTGAGCCTATGGGTTCTCTGTGGTCCTCCTAGAACTATGTTACTTCAGTGATGTAGTGAATGTGCTATCTGGGCTCCCACTTAGTATTGCAATGGAATTTATTGAAACACAGGTTGGAAAAAGACGGAATTACATTGGTGTTGTAATTTCCACTGCGATTAGGGAATTATTGGTTTATCACATAGATTTTCATGTTTTTGGAGGGTTTGTTTAACAGGGGACTTGTGTACTGTTGATACTCATGGGGAGAGTAGGAGGCCACCTCACTTCATCTGAACTCTGCTCTGACCTAGCATATCGCGTGTGTAGAATACATTTGTACTGTCACATGTGAGGGGCTACTGAATCCTAATGACTAATTAACCGCCATGAAAAATTGTGCCACCTTCTCTGAGTGTCTCTTCTGGTGTCTCATGATGTATGACATCTGTGCAAAGCCTTGCCCAGTGTCCCCATAAGTGTAGCGCTTCTGGCCAGGGCGTGTCTTGTGGAGTAAGGTGAGACCTGAGTTCCTTGAGCCTCAGTCCCTACATTGAACACTTACACAGTGTTTTGCCCCTTGTGTGTGTTGAGATTGGACTTTACTGTGCAATGTTGTCTACCCTCTGGGAACACATACAGACTCTTCCCTGATTGTGTCCTCTTGTGCCCTACTGCAGCTGATTTTTCTGTGTAGCCCATCCCACAGTATTTGCAACCATAGCTTTCCCCCTTTGAATGAGTCCTCTGGAGGGCGAGGACATCTGACATCCCTGCAAAGCTCGGTGCACACTTCCTGCAAGCATAGGGCCTGTCCTTTGAGTGTGTATTCTGGTGCCCCTTCAACTGTGACCCATCACTATAGCCTTGCCCACATCCTCCATAACTGATTTTTACACTGCTAGGCACTCCTCCCCCCACAAAACATACAACTGGATCCTCTTGATGCACTTTCTGCAGTGAGTTCGGCTTTCCCTCCAGAATTCTCACACCCCCTCTAAAGTTCCCCTTGGGTTCGGTGGGTGTTGTCCACAAGGCTCTGGAATTTCCCTTCTGTTTGACTCTTTGGGCAGGTATTGAGTCCATTTTTACCCCTCTTAACCTTCACCCTCGTCATTCCCGCTCTGTGTATGAGCATCTTTCTGCTGGTCACTCTGATTCTATGAGCAGGGTTCCACTGAATGGAGTTATTTCCTTGCAGATTTTCCCCGGGCCATCTGAGAGGGGTGACTGCACTTCACATGTTAGAAGATCAATTTCCTTCTGGTGAAGGCTCGAGGGCAGGATGAGCAGGGGTGCATCTTTTTTTCGTGGGACTGAGAGAAAAAATTGTGGTCAGTGCACATGCTGTCAAGCCTCCCAGGACCACCTGCTTTCTTTCCTGAATGGAGAAACAGGCCTAGGATTCATTCTCATTGCTGTGACAATGAAGGCTGGGTGTCCCGAAAGGTATTCCTTCACATTCTACTTTCCTTTTCATTCCCATGCACTGCGTCATCTTCAGGGATGCACAAACCCCACATTAGTAGTCTTTTCCACCAACTCCCCAGGATACCGACTTTCTAGGACCACCAGATTCCACTTGAATAACACTATGGATGGAACTGCAGTGACCTTTGCGGTGCATATGTATTATATTGGTAGTGTTATAGAGAGTAACTACCGGACCCAAGAGAAAAGGGTCTCTGGTTTTTCTCTTTCCAAAATCATTATATAAAATTATGTGCTCCTGCAAACTGCTCTCCAAGTGTCCACACCGGATGTCATTCCCTGTGAAGTGAATGATTCCTTGTGAGGCCATTGCAAACACTATTTATACAGGTCTTTTCACAGTACTTCAAACATGCTTCTCACCCTGCTGACTTTCACACTCCTCCAAACCAACCGGCAAACTCTCCCTTTGGAGACAAGTTAATCTCTGAAATGTCTCCGCAGTGATATTTAATTTCCAAATAGTAGCTTAAATAGAGACACCCCACTCTGCACCTGAATACTGCACACTTGTCTCATCAAACTGAGGAAAGCTTCCAGTGTCTCTGGTTATAGCAAGGCAGTGCATTTTCCATCTGCTAGGTGTCTACCTGAACACCATTCTAACTCTCTGTCCAGAATGACACTTCAGTGGCCTCAGCCAGCCTGACACAGCAACTCATGTTACTCATGCACTAACCAGCCCCACTCTCACAAATCTTTAGCCCACAGGTATCTTGGGAAATGTTGAGTCCTGTGAGAGGGCTTTCCTGACTATCTGACATGCTGAGCTGCCCCGCCTCAGCCTGCACTCACAGTGATATCTACCCACTTATCCAAAATTTGTTTGCTCCAAGCACTAATCTCTGTGTAATTTTAGGACCACACAAGCACTTGTAGCTGGTTATCCCTCCTTCATCTGAGAGTGGCTCAAGTGTCCTCCAGCACCTGTTTGGCTTATTAGCATTTCAATGCACAGCTAAGAAAAATGATGACTAAGAGCATATGTATATACACATTTCATTTTGATGAATAAAGTATATTTTAAAAAAGCAAGAAAAGGTTCAGGAAAAATATATTGTGGACAAAGCTGCTTATTTGTTTTAACATTCTTCAGAGGGCAAGAAAGCTGTTCAGTGAAATATGCATTGGCATATTTACACATGCATCGTTTGAAAAATTGGAACAAAACAAAAATGTAAATGTTGTTCCTAGTGATGAAAGGTGTATGGAATGGACCCCTGACTCATGAAGCATCTGAGTTAAAAACTTACTCACTTTGCATCGGAGATTACTATACTTCGCCATTAGTCCACCACAATTTCTAAGAACAGGCCTCTATCTTTTTTTTTTCCCTTTGAAGAAGCACAGTGCCATCCCACTTGTTCCAGGTGGAAACTCCCCCTTCCACTTACCAACTCCCTTGATGCCCAGCTGCTGGGCATACTCGTCCCCTTACCAGACCAGCAGCTCACAACCTGGCCTGATGTCCAGGCAGGTGTTGTACAAAATCTTCCTGCGATATTGAAAGGCCACAAGGTTCTGATCTTCCTTATACCGGCACACTTCACTTACCTGGGATTTGGGCAGAATGAAGGAAAAGAAACCACAGCAATGAGCACCTGACACAACCACATGAAGCTCCTCACTGACTATTAAGGTCCTCAGGCTTTGATATCACCCACTTCCACAACACTCCCAGGGAGCCTAATGTTCAGTTTCTGAGCCCCTGCCAGAATGTGAGACGAATGCCTGTCTCCAATACCTGAATATGGTGCACATCCTCCCTGGTACCATTTTCTGAACCCCAGTTGTGGACTTAAGTTCCATCCTAACTGGCAGTGAAACCCACAGGGCTCTACCTTCTCTATAAGCTAATCAATTTTCATTTCACAACACAGAACGTGGAGCTTGTTCTACACTCCTCTTCCAGATTAGCTCACAACGTTGGATACCAAACTCAAGTTCATCATTTCTTGACAGGCCTTTCTTCAATCTCCCCACATGGTACACAGAGTACTTCTCACTTGCCTCCACCAGGTTCCCATAGAAACTTGGATCTATCTGTGTCCTAGCAAACAGATACCAAACAATAATGGTTTGCACTCTCTTCCAACATTTAATAGGGATCCTGTGAGGAAAGCTGCCCATTAGCATTTTTATGCAGGGCTCAGACTACAGTTCCAGTTAGAATTAATGCAGAGATGCATTGACACTGAGCACATGTCAAAATTTGGAACACTCCAGTTAAGTGTTTCTAAAAGCAATCTCTTCATATCTGTCTGCTGTGAGTCCTGCATAAAGATATAGTTTGTGTGTCTTTTCCAACTGTAAACTCATTCATGAAACCTGGAACATAGTCAGTGTCAATAAGAGTGCAGTCTAGTGTCCTCAGGGATTCTCAGTTCCTGCAGGTTTTTCCTAGGGTCCAAACTTTGGCATGGGACATCATAGATTCAGGACATAAGGTATGGTTTATCTCCTTGACTCTAAAGGTCTCTTGATATGAGAGAGTACTGTGTTGAGAACAAAGTGGAAGAGAGGATTGAGGAAGATTATTGAGGGAGGCATGATGAGAGGAAAAGAAATATGGGCAAGTGGGGGATGAGAGTCCCCTCTGGCACCTGGTTACCTAGAGAATTTACCTCATTCTGTTGGAGCAGGGTTTGTCCTCTCCAACCACGTGCTCATTACAAGTACTCCCTTTGGTGATCTGTGTGGTAGAGAGGATGGTAAAGGTCTTTTTTCTTGTTATTCATAGGGTGGGAAGGAAAAAGTTCAAATAAATTTTTCACATTACAGACATCAAAGCCGTGTTAGCTTGCATGGAGATTCACCTGCCATCTGTGACAACTAGATATTTTATTTTCTTGTCATTTACACATTCATGACTGCCTGTCCAAGTAGAGAAAGAGCACCCAAAGAACCACTCCTTTGTGTCTGCATGTCTTTGGCCTTTCTTCTGCTTTCACCTTTAAACAGGAGGCCCATGCTCATACAAAATCCTCTGAGTAAACAGTGCTAGCCATATTGCCCCCATCCATGTGTAGCATGTTAGGTGAGAAGTCACTGAGTCTCACAAATAATGTGGGAACTCACAGAACATGGTAAGAGAAAAACACTTCTCACCAACAAAGTTTATGTGCTACTCAATGCCTCTTCGTTTTTTGTGGCCTAATCCTCAAATGGACCAACCCAGACACCCACCGTTAGGTCAGAAGTCTCATTCCATACCTCAAGCCCAGCATCAGGGATGCCCAATGTTCCAGTTCGCAAATAAAAGGACACAGTGAGAGCTACATGATTGGGATGACCCTTTCCACTGCAGTGTCTTTTGTAAACTCTGGGGGCCCATACACAGGACAATATTCAACGAGGTCATATTGACAAATCTCAGAATTGGAAGGTGAGAGGAGCAGACATTAGGAAATTTATAGGACATGTCTCTGCATATGGAGCACTTCAGAGACAGCCCAGGAACTCATATCACAGAACACTCATTCCCTACTCAGGGTGGAAGGGAATTCTCCATTGGGGAAAGTGATGATTTACAAGCCAAATGAATACATTAAATCACTAGACCAACACATACCATTTTATTTTTTGCAAAGGCCACTTACAGAGGTACTCATCATCCTGGTGCTGGATGACTTCTTTGTACACATGACCCTTTTCTTCTCGTAGGTTATACCTATTCATGACAGTACCATTTCTCCTCTGTTCTAAGTTGGAGAAGAGCAGGTGAACAAAGTAAGTGGCATCTGTAGTGTTAGTCTAACTTTTGTTGAAAATGCTCAGTGTCCTCCCATCACAATTTCCTCCTCACTTCCTTATTCTCTGGTGTTTTCTTCTGTCAAATTTTGGTTGATAGAGACTGAGACCTCACTATGCTTGGACTTGGCCAATTCCATTTGAAGTTCTAGATATCCCCATTGCCTGGCTTTACTTGCCAACATTTACTCCTCACAGACTACACATTGAGGGTCAATGATGTGAGTAAGTAATGAAGCCAAGGCCTGTGCATACAACACCTAGATGGCACAGGTGACATCATCATCACACATGCATTTCTTGGGCAAGTGAATGTGCCGATTCTGTTAAATTTAACTCAAAGCTTTCAAACCATGTACGAACTATGTGTACTCAATTTCACTTTACACATTAGCATTATGGAGCTCTGAAAATTTAAAAGGTTTTCCCAAACCTCCAGTGCAAACTTTAGTCTGAGTTCCACCCAGCATAAAATCAGGCTGATCTGAATTGCATTCCACATACCCAGGCTATATCCATCCACTGTTCTAGAGGACATAGAGGCACTGTATTTTTCAAATTACCTGCTTTTACCCAAATATTTTCAGGACTGCTCTGAAGAGATACTTGCTCATCAAGAAGGGGTACTGGTTTCTGGCTCTGCTGTGAGCCACATCTGCTCAGCAAAATTATTCTTCCAGACAATTCGTTGAACTTACATTCATTACTACTCTGTGTCCTGAGCTTTCCTTTAATGTAAGAGGCACATACCAAAGAATCACACACACTTATTTAATTCGTATTACATATTTTCCCATGTATGTCTTTAATCACCACTTCAACAGTCTTGAAATACCTGAGGAGGAAGAATAACACAGGATGAAAAGAGGGCCTATGTGTATGCTGGATTCAACTAGAACCCATGCCTTCAGGAAGTTTTCTTTCAGTCTTCTCTACAAGAGTCACAGTTAGGGATATGAGACAATGAGATATGGGACAAGTCCTGGCAAAAATGTGCATAGACAATGAAGGGAATACCACTAATCTTGAAATCTTTTTAACTTTGGGAGGACACTTGTTATTGGACTAGATGGAGGTTGGGGCTGTATTGCACTACCAGAGATACAGTGGCTTCATACATCAAACCAGATATTTCTGTGTGTTGGCAATGATTGGCATAATCCTACTCTTACCTGCATTTGTATCCGTGGGGGATATTTTCTGGTCAACACTCTTTGGGAAATACCTTCCCCTTCCTAAGGCCACCACAGGACTTTTGACTACAAGATAATGAAAAACCAGTGTTTCCATAGGTATGTGTACCACAATCTGGAGATGCTATAAGGACACAAAATTCTGAATCAGAGACTAATCCGCGACCAGTGCAATAATGGAAAACTGGAAAACGTTTCCGAGCTATCACTATGGTCTATGCTTCTCTTGTGTGCATCACCTAGCATTATTCGAATACCCAATTTCTACAAAATATTATCTGGGCATTTCCCTTTGTTCACAAGCTATCTCTAACAATTAGTTGGGCTTTCTGGACAAAAATATAATGAAGTTCATGTGCCATTGCTTATATTCCATTTATGTAACAAGACTCTTCCTCCAATCTCACTTCCTCCTTCCAACTGTTTTGGCCAAGGCTCATGGTCCCATGACCATCTCATCTCCATTATTTCCTACCTTTTCACTACCTACTTAAATCAATAGATTCTAGTCAGTCTCATTAATTCCTCGGAACAGAGTCTCTAGTGTTTTTACCACAGCATCGACATTTCCATCAGGTTATGATACCACCTAGACTTCAGCTGTGTTTCAAACTCACACCCATGAAAAAAATACCACACTATTTAGCACTCACTCTCAAAACCAGAGGGGATGATGACAGGGCTGACACCAGGAATTGATACCAAAAAAAAAAAAAAAAACTACTACCACCTCTGCCCACAGTCTCATCTCCCTTAATTTCCATGATTAATCATTTACCACGTGGCCCTGTGGCCTTCATGTGGCAGACAATTCTCACAGCAGTGTTTGCCGCCCAGACCAACAACATTCTCTCATGATGACAGCTAATCTGAAGGAGGTATGTGTATCATATAGTTTTATGTTTGATATATTTACTGATGTTAACTTTTGTATGAGTATGCACATTTATGTTACACATTTGCAAAATTTATGTGTAGAGCCTGTTCTTTCACACTACTCTGAATTGTATTTTGTTTGTTGAACAGCAAAGACTTCCCTTGCCACACCCTGGTGAACCCTGCCCTAAATAATGCAAGTCCACATCAGTAGGGCAACCCTGGATCCCGTGGGCTCTCACCTTGCCTCACAATACATTCTTCATCATAAGCCTCTCTGCCTGCACCTGGAGAATCTGGTACAGCCAGCATTGACACATGGAAGCTTGATGGGACTCAGAGACCTGGTTAAAAAAAAACAAAGCATTTTCCTGAAAGTGAATTGCTTCAGGGAGGATAATTCACCACAAAGTCATTGCAATTGATGCCAATGGGTCGGTGAAGACCCAGCACACAAGGTGCTGTGAGCTCCACTTTGCCAGTGCCAGCTCTACTCTGACACAAAGGTGCAAAATTCACCCAGGTTTGTGTCCACACATAAGACAGATGAAAGCACATAGAGCTACCTAAGCCAGAGCCTGTGCAGTAACCCATCATGTTTATCAGGCATCACTCCTCTTGCACCCCTGTCCCTCAAATCCCCTCCAATAAAAAAGCATCAGAGCCAAAGGCAAGGATATTTCATGTGCCTGTACTGGATTTACTCCAAGTTTTCCTTCGGGTTACACATTTCCCTGGTGAAGTGATTGGAAATGTCCTTCAAAACATCTTCACCAAGGAGAACATAACACATTTCATCAGTAATTCAGTAATGTGAGTGAGAACCCAGAGAGGGCCTTCTCCTTGCAGTGCAAGGAGTACTCTGAGGACACTGGTGCTCTCTGTGCAGTGAAGAGGAAGCCACTTGTCCTTTCTACTTCTGGCCATGTTCCTCAGGACCCCAGGCGTGCTCCAGTTTCACTGGCTTTGTTGTGCAAAACTGAGTCGCATCATTCCCATGAATATTCCACCACATGTCCAGAGAGCTCTATCCCATTACACGCATTTGGGCAGCCCATTGGCACAGCCCTTTCAACAGTGCTGTCCCTCTGAGTAGTCTTCCTGGTTCATAAGAAATGGAACTCTGTGTCCTCTCTTAGGTTTGCACTACTGTGTTCTGTGACCCCAAATCTTGTTCTCTGGCTCAGCCAGTGAACCCATCATAACGACCAATAATGCTGATTCCAGGCCAGACATTGGCATATCATTGTGACTTCTCTGTCTCCAGTCCTGTCCCTCCTAGTAGTGCCCGTTTGTGCAGTTGATAACTGTGTCTTCTCCCACGTGGCTTTACACTGGTCTTGACATTTCTAGTCCCATCATACCTTCTGGTACCCTGCCCCCACAATATGCCTCTGCACATGCTCAGACAGGACCAGTGCTGGTGCCAGGTCATGTCTCAATTCCAAGGCAGCTAGATTGGATACCAGCTGTGTACCTCTTGGTTAACTCCATGGTCCCTCAGGGCCCATTCTGTCTTCTCCTTTCTGGCCTTAGCAGGCCCTGCCAAATGCAACACTGTACACCCCCAAACCTCATGCAATCTGAAGAAATTCAGAGGCTCCACCTGTCATGTGTGATGCCTTATGATTGCTGGTGCATCAATGTGATTAGCCCTGTCTCTCTTGGTACAGTCCCTGTTCCCTGGGATCACCCTGGGACTTCTCCCTGTGACCTTACAACAACATAGGAATCCAGGACCCACTTTCACCAAGTTCTCACTCATTAAGCACATGGGGTTCAAGCTAGGGAACTAGTGACTAGATGGGGCATATTCCTCTAGGCAACACAGAACAGCCCAGCATTGTGTGCACTGTGCCCACTCTACCCACAATAGGTTCCGCTCACGGTGAATATGTCCTCTGGAGCACAGACCACCTTAACCTGGCAGAGGTTCTGTGATGGTGATAGAAAAGGCAACTTTACCAGGGAAGGGGTTCTGGACATCAACTGGGTCGTGAAATAAAACATGTGAGAAGCTGAAGCATTTTCCAGGAGTCCCAAGTCGGTCACGCCTCAGGACTTGAGGTCCTTCAGGACTAGATCTGGGGCCATTCAGTCTGACAGCTTGTAAGGTGCTTATGGGGACAGGCTCTGTGATCTCTGACGATGAGTAGATTTGGGGCTCTTCAGTATGGGCTTTTGGTTCATTGACCCTGTTTCCCCAAGACAGAGGCATTTAGGGTGTCTGAGTATGGGGAAATTAGGATTTTCTTTGCTGTTAGTGGGTAGGACAGCCCGTGATGAGGGGATTGTGGATTTTGAGGGTGTTTGTGGGTCTAAGCTCTTGGCAGATATAGAGCTCTACTGGGCAAAATAGTTTGCTAACCTCTTTGTAAACAGATGGATGGGGCTTTGAGCCTCAGCATGAGGTTACCTTGGCTCTTTCTGGCTGGGCTTTGAAGGGCGAGGGCTAAGTGTTTCACACATCAAAATACCCCATTTACCTCTCTGTCTCACGGAGACTCTGCCTGAACTGCCCCTGTTGGAGAGGGGTTCCATCAGAACTGCTTCTCTTGAGGTACATGGAAGGCATGCTGTCACAGATGGCAAGATTCCTCAGGATAAGACCACGTGGGGGTCAGGATCCACCAATAAGAGCTTAAATAAGGGCCCTGCCCACTCATGGGTTGAAAGAAGATGCTGAAAGTGAAGGGCAGGGAGTGTAATCCCTCTGTCAGATTGGTGCTGAGTCTGGTTGGAGGGAGACCCTGCCCATCTCATGGGGATTGGCTCTTTTCCATCTGGCAGGTGCCTTTCACTCAGCCTCAGCCAAGAAAGTGGCATGGCAGTTTCAGGTGGCTTGTTTTCCAGCTGCTATTGAGGGACATGCCAGGCAACAGCTGGGTGTCCCTAGCCTGGGCATTTCTTCAGGGTGGACATGTCCCTCCTGAAGACTGCCAAATGGATTTGTTAAACCAAACTGTGATCAGGATCTTCAACTTTCCTGTAGGCCCTGGTTCCCTACCTTGTGAACCCCTCTGTCAGTAAGAGATGCATAAAAAGGTGGATGTGCTTAACACTGCATTGTGCTCCTGGGAAACTGATGAGTCACTAACTTCCACCCATACACTTCGTGGACAGGAAATAAATTCCACAGTGTTCAAACATGAAAATGCGAGGAATGGAGCAACATGTGGTGTAGAAAAACCCCTGGGAGAAGCACCTATGTGAGCCATGGGTATGTTAAAATACCACAGTTCTAAAAAGGATTCAGAAAAAGACAAGATACAACTATGTTTGTATCTTGAGACAAAACACCTGTGAACACACATACACTCACACACACCCACATTCTGAGAAACCCTACAAGCATTTTACAGAAAAATATGGCATTTAATCTATGGAAATGGGTCCAGAGTGCAGAGTCACTATAGTAGCTGCAGGCTTTATGTGGGCAAAATGGGGAGTGGATTCCTGGACCTTGCCTGTTTTACATTGAAGAAGTAAACTACCTGTCCATGGAGTGGAAATAATCCAACTAATGGAAATTATTTTTTATATAATGGAAATTATATCTGTTTTTTTTTTCTTTCTCTGACTGCTTCTTTAATTCCTTGATGGGAGAGATCCATGCAGTTGGATTTTCTGGCATCTGGTTGCTCACTGATTAGAGATGGGATGTTATCCTCCAAATGGTTGTACCAAGAAGCTCAGCGTTTCTAGCTATGCCTCCATCTTGGCAGGCACTGTCATAATTTCTTAATCAGTTATTCTATACCTTACTCTCTTTCTTCCCCTTCCATTACCTCAGGCATGGGAATATTGTTACATTTATTCTTACCCCATAGATCCCTTCAAATACCCTCCTGCCTATAAAATGTTATATTTTGTGATGCTCTGATTAAGTTGTTCTTTCCCTACCTAGATTTGCTTGCTGATTTGATCCTCTGATTTATCCAAGCCACTGATTATTCTTTTGGTATATTCTTTACTTTAGATATGTTATTTTTTTATTTGCGCCATGTTATTTTTCATGGTTTGTATGTCTGTTTTCATCCTGTTGAGCATCCTTATTTCTATTACTTTGAATTTACCAGTATGCTGTTTTGCTCTTTTTCTGGAGATTCCTTCAATTCTATTATTTGGGGACTCTTTCTTTCTGTATTTTTTGTTATCTTTGTGTTTGTTTCTATGTATGAAAGACCTGCTGGGACTCCCAGAAGAGGTTGGGTGTCCTTCTGTAGGAGATGCCCTTTGGATTTTAGTGGTGCAGTCTCCTTGGCACCTGAGCTGCATGCTCTCGAATGGCCTTGTATTGTTAAGTGAGCCTTCCAGTTGTGGTTTTTCATCATTGCTGTTGTCCCATTTGCTGGCTAGCTCAACACTCAGACTGGTTACATTTAGGTAGAGAGAGAAACAATGATGTGAGGGAAAATAATTGATCAATTGTCCTCCCACCATACCTCAACTGCTAATGGATGGTGCAATCCCTGCAGAGGGTGTGTAGATGTCCTGGGCAGGGATTGAATCTGCATTCTTTTAAAGTGGGGTATTATGTCGGAACCCACCGTGCTCCCATTTATTTTATTTTTAATTTTCAATGATAGTGTGTACCTCTGGATATTGTACATGGTAATTTTCAAACAGCCAGTGAACACTCAATCATGGAATGTAGCTGTACCTTTGTTCATATTTCAGCAACATTCTTAAAATTTCTTATAACTTGCTATACACAATTAGTTCGTTTTTTACCTCCTTGAATTCCAGCATCTCAATTTCTGTTTCTACATGTTCACACTTGGCTGTCTTTTTTGTAAATGCAAAAATATGTATGCACATTTATTTATTTATATGCACATATGTGCACACTTATAACTATGTATATGCATGTTGCCTGGGCTGCTGTGGTTTCATTCACTCAGCACAGAAATGAGAGCTAAAGGGTAACTGGTCCGATTCCCATTCATGTCATGTGAAGATTTGCAGGCTGCATCCTCAGCAGAGGGACCCATGTGAGCCAAATGTGAATTGACGTACATCTCCCTGTTTTTCCCTCCCTTCCCCTCTCTCAAAAAATAAATAAATAAAATCTTTAAAAAATTCTCAAAATGTAAATAGATAAATGTGTATGCCTATTCATTAGTTTACAATTATATTTATGTACATTTCACCTATGAGTGTCTACATATGTAAATTCAATAGATGTACAGAGTACATGTGAATATATTTTGTTGTGTAAACAATTTATATTCAAAATATATTTTATCTATCGTGTGTGTGTGAGTGTGTGTGTGTGTGTGTGTGTGTGTGTGTTTGTGTGATGTTTCTGGTAATGATAATCTGTCAAAATTATTTTTCAGCTGATATGTTAGAAGTGTTCTTCCAGGCACCATTGCTCTTTATGAATATCCTGCATGACTCCCATCCATGACTAACTTAAGTTCCAGTCTGGGCTTAAACATTTGTCAAATCAATCTTTCGTGTGCCCTGAGGGAAAACACAGTTCTTGATTCTTCGTGGAAGATGCTTTGCCCACCCTCACAGAAAAAAATCAAAGTAGCAATGTTCCTGACAACTCCCTGGGGGGGCCCTTTTTTGTGTCCCTGCCATCATTTCCTTAGGCATGCCAGCTGTTGGAATATCAAGGGTATGTAGACACCCTTTCTTAACAAACCTCTATGAGCCATATTTACCTTTTGTCCCCATATGGCTGAACTCCGGTCAAATTCATTGAGCAAATGCCATCAAAACAAAGGAAACTTCTGAATCCTGATTTTCAAACATCATTGAGTTTTCTGCCCAGAGGAAATCTTCATTGTGGGCTATGAATGATGTCACTACAGGATTATTAATGTTTTGTCCAGCATCTTAAATTGTTTTAACTGGGAACTTCAGCCAAGGTTTCCACCCAGATAGTCTGTATCAAAAGCCTGCATGAGCAGTTCTGAAGTATTCCCATTATTATTGTTCACTCTGTCTGAAAGGTAAATTACTTAGCATGGCATAAAGGAAATTTCACCCACAGTATCCAGGCTTCTTACTCAATTCTTTTCAGAAGGTATTCAACAAAGATACTCTATTTACTGGGAATAGAGGATAATTTAGGATTATATGACACCACCGCAGTCACAGCATAGGAGTAAAGTAGCCAACCAAGCCAGAAACACAGGGTCTGCACGAACGCCCACCAGTGCTATGCTCAGTATTGTTTTAACATATTGAACACACTCAAGTGACGTACAAATTAAATAGAATTAGTTTTGCTACCTCAAGGAGGTGAGAGAAATCAAGATGTAGAAGATTAAGTTACGTGATGAGAGGAATATAGCTAGTAAGTGACATCATATTCAGAATATCTGGCTACATTAGTGTTTTTTTTAATGACATGGAAAACTAGAGAACGCAATACTATATCTTGTGAGTTTACAAGAGTAATAAGAGTAGTAGAAAGTACTCAGGTAATGTTATGTGGAAGAATCAATCTGCATTCAGCAGTTGGGCATCTCTGGGGTACCTTGCCATTGTGCTATCACACAGAGGCAACTTTGTCTCTTCAGGAAATTTGTACATCTTCTTAACACATTCATTACATGCTGTAATTGTTTTGTAAGGGCAGGGTCTCTGAGACATTATCCCTGATATCACTCAAGTTACACACTTCCTAAGAAAACACCCATTAGCATCCACAAAGTCTTCACGAAACCCAAAGAATGAAGCTTGCATGTGCCCTGGGTGACTTCTCCTTTCCAGGTAGTAATGTGAAGGTTCAGCCATGGGCCACAAAGTCCTGAGAGCTGCCACCAGTGTGTGGGGATGGTTGATCAATGACTGACTCTTGTGTCTGGGTTAACCAGTGCCATTATCACACAAGGCTGCAGAGTGGACTTTGTCATGAGCCCAGACCTCAGTTTATTCATTATCCCAATGACCCAGAAAGCTTCCAACAGAGCCAGTGACTGTTCAGAACCTGATCATTTCTGTGTCACATGTCTGCTGAGCTCTTGGAGAGCACAAGGCAAACATTTGTCACCTCCTGCAATTCTACATTTGGCAAAGTTTCCTACAGAAAGACCCAGAAATAAACTTGGAAGCCTGAGCTTCCCAAAAGGAACTATAACTGAATTCGAAGTGTGCTGATAACCACAGCTGATGTTACAATACTCATGGAATTCCAGGGGCACTGTGATTGTGTCACCATGCCTAGCCAGTGCCACAGAAGACACAATGTGAAGCCCTCACAAGAGGAGAGAATCATCCTCATGGCTCAGCATCTTAGAGATAACAATTGAAGAAAACATACAGGAAAAAAGTGATTTGCAATTTACAGAGCCTTGCCAATGTTAGGTCAGTTTGGTGGGTGCAATTGGCTTGCTTAACACCACTGAAAAGTAGGACAAATTATTCCAGAATGGGCCCAGGCATTGGGAACTGAGGACAAATCTCAGCGTTTAATGCTGGGATATGAGGGAAATGAGGCAAGAATCCTTACAGGAAAGTGGATGCATCAGGGCTTGTAGGAGCATTATCACCTCCTTCTTTGAGCCTCTCAGATAAGGTCAGTGCTCATGAGAGTAATCTCTGTGGAAGGGCTCACCTTATTTTCCTCATGAACCTGCAGTGCCTCATACACAATGGAGAGAATTTGAGCAGTTACCTTTGGAAACACATCTCTGAATCAATTGGCGTATTAGAAAGGACTGTTTTGGAAGACTCTCCATAGGAGAAAGTCAACAAGCCACATCAGGAATTGTGACAGGCAACTCTGCTTGAAGAAATAGAGATAGTCCTGGTGAACAGAGACATTACTTGTGTTATGTCTTAGGCCATGCCTATAGATGCAGTTGAGGGTGGGTTATATTCAGGACTACTCTCTGTCCACCTACTTTGCTGAGGGTTATGCACAGGCAGTCTCTCAAAAAACCTCTAGGATTCTGTGACGGCAATGACCTGAATACAACCTGCACACTTACCCTGCACACTACACCTGTCCCTAAGTTTGAGCATAAACTTGGTGGTGGTTATGGTAACTCAATGGAGAGAAGTTGTGATTTTGTCGGCACAATCAAAGTGTCCCTTCCCCTCACTACCAATGTTTGGGTTAGAGCTTGTGGATGGCACAAACACAGCAAATGAGAATCCTCCCTTGCACTTTTCTGGTGTTATTCAGGGCATGGCAGTTTCACTTTCTGGGACATTAAACTAGGACCCTCTGACTGGGACTCTGATTTGTCGCTGCCTGTAGGCATACTACAAGCCTATGTCTGCCGGAGTCCAGCTCCTGCAGGCCCAGGGAATCCCTATGGAAGGAACAGCGTCGGTGAATAATGACAGGGGGCTTGGTGCTTTTAAGCTCACCAGCCCGGCATTTCTCTGACTTGCGAGGGTGAGTGCTTTATTTTATACTTTGGGTTAAGCATGTGTGGCAATGTGGGAGCATAAAAAAAATTTGTATTCCAGAGTACATTTACTTTACCATTGCTGTGTAGAAAGCATTGCATAATATTTGGATATAATCAGCAATATATGTTAAATAAAATACAATTGAGCAGTTAGATACTTTGCAGTTTGCAAGCCTTATCTATATTGACTTCATCTCTCTCTGAGCCTCCTCCTTCTACTTATTTTGACACCTATTTTTTCAAGCTTAGCTGCAAGTTTTGTGGTTAACGAGTAAAGCCACGATTTGACTAGAATATGGGCACATTTGAGTCTGGGCATCTTGCCAAGTGACTGAGGTACAGTGTCTGTGGTCATAGTGATTAATATCTGTCTCTCATCTCTAAACCTGCTTTGCTAGCTATAAACACCAAAAGCATTGAGATCCTGTTTGTTATAAAGGAACTGTCTCCTCCATACTTTTCTTTATCCCAGGAATGAAGTCTAACCCCAAAGTGCCCAGGCCCTAAGCAATTGCCTAAACAATCTATCCTTTTGAACATATGTATAAAAATACCAAGGAGGTCCAGTTCTCTTAAGCTTCTCTGGAAAGGGCAGTTCTAACCAATTTCTGTAATAACCATTTACATAAGCTCTAGTATAGGGCAGTGGGGGTCAGTTGGTTGTGGTGTAGGGGCTCTTGTGATCCAAGGAAATCTATATAAAACTGAATATTTAGCTCTCTTCTTTCTCTTGCCCTTTCTAGGGGATATTGGTCTGCCTAATCTATTCGGGGAAGTTCTAGTCAGGACTGGCTATTTGGTGGGCATAATTGTCCTATCATGAAATAACTCCCTTTCCAGGAAACTCCTGATCAAGTCGGGTACAAGGGGACTTTGGAGTGGCAATGTAGTCATCACTTACATTATCTGTATAGTTCTCAAGAATTTTCATTCTCACCATCTGCTCCAGTGTATATAGCAATAAAAATGATCCCAAGCACAGGCAAGCAAAGGAGAAATAACACAAGGGAGATTCAGGTGCTTTCCCTGCCGAGTCTGCTGTGTGGACGGGCTGCTCCTTCTTCCACTGTGTCATACAGCAGGGATGGGTTTCCTTCCGTCAATCTATCGTGTGTGTGTGAGTGTGTGTGTGTGTGTGTGCGTGTGTGTGTGTGTGTGTGTGTGTGTGTGTGTTTGTGTGATATTTCTGGGAATGATAATCTGTCAAAATTATTTTGCAGCTGATATGTTAGAAGTGTTCTTCTAGACTCCATTGCTATTTATGAAAATCCTGTATGATTGCCACCCAGGACTACCTTAAATTCCAGTCTGGGTTTACGTATTTGTCAAATCAATCTTTTGTGTTCCCTCAGGGAAAATGGTTCCAGTTCTCAGAGGAGGTGCATTGGCCACCCAGAGAGCAAAAAGTTCAAGGTAGAAATGTTCCTGACACCTCCCTGGGGAGGCCCTTAGTTGTTTGTGTCCCTGCCATTCTTCCCTTAGGCATGCCAGATGTTGGGATTTCAAGGGTAGGTAGACCCTCTTTCTTAACAAACCTCTATCTGCCATCTTTACCTTTAGGCCCCAAATGGCTGAACTGTGGTCTAATTCATTGAGCAAAGGCCATCAAAGCAAAGGTAAATTTCTGAGTCCTGATTTTCAGTCTTCCCTGAGTTTTCTGCCGATGAAGAAATCTTCATTGTGACCTGTGAATGGTGTCACTCATGGATTATTAAGGTTTTGTCCAGCATCTTAAATTTTTTTAAATGGGAAGTTCAGCCAAGGTGTCTTGCCAGATAGCCAGTAACAAAAGCCTGAATGAGGAGTTCTGATGTATTGACATTATTTTTGTTTACTCTGTCTGAAACTTAAATTACTTAGCATGGCATAAAGAAAATTACACCCAATGTATCCAGGCTTCTTACTCGATTCTTTTCTGAAGATGTTCAACAAAGATACTCTAGTTCCTGGTACTAGAGGATAATTTAGGATTATGTGACACCTCCTCAGTCACAACATGGGAGAAAGTACCCAACCAAGCCAGAAACACAAAGTCTGCACAGAACGACCACCAGCGCTATGCTGATTATTGTTTTGAAGTATTCAACCCACTCAAGTGCCACAAAAATTTGATAGACTTAGTTTTGCTACCATCATGGAGGTGAGAGAAACCAAGATGCAGAAGATTAAGTTACTTGCTGAGAAGAATATATCAAGGATGTGACATCATACTCCGAATATCTGGCTACATCAGTTTTATAAAAAAATCACATGGAAAACTGGAGAACACAATAGTATATCTTGTGAGATTACAAGCCGAATAAGAGTAAGAGAAAGTCCTCCAGTAATGTTATGTGGAAGAGTAAGTCTGCATTCAGCAGTTGGACATCTGTGAGGTGCCTTGCCATTGTGCCATCACACAGAGGCAGCTTTGCATCTTCAGGGCACTCGTATGGGTTCCTGACACATTCATTATATGCTGTAATTGCTTTGTAAGGACAGGGATTTGAGGCATTATCCCTGATACCTCGCAAGCTACAAACTTTCCAAGTAAACTGCCATTAGCATCCACAAAATCTTTAAAAACCTGAAGAATGGCTCTTGCTTGTGCACAGGACCACTTCTTGTTTCCAGGTAGTAATGTAAAGGACCAGGCCATGGGCCACAAGTCCTTAGAGCAACGACCACTGTGTGGGGATGGTTGAGCAGTGACTGACGCTGGTGACTGGGTTAACCAGTGCCATGATCACCCAATGCTGCAGAGTGTACCTTGTCATGATCCCAGACCTCAGTCTATTCATTATCTCAGTGACCAAGAAAGCTTCCAATATCCTCCAGAGTCGGTGACTTGTCAGAACATTATCATTTCTGTGTCACATGTGTGCTGAGATCTTGGAGAGCTCAAGGCAAACATTTGTCACCTCCTGCAAATTCTACATTGAGCAAAAATTTCCTACAGAAGACTCAGAAATAAACATGGAACCCTGAGGGAACCATGCCCAAAGGAAATATAACTCAATTCAAAATATGAAGAGAACCACAGCTGATGTTTCGATACTGATGGTTTTATAACTATGGTTGTCAGAATGCAAGAATTCCAGTGGAACTGTGGTTGTTTCACCATGCCTAGTCAGTGCCACAGAAGACACAATGTGAAGTCCTCACAAGAGGGGAGAATCAGCCACATGGCTCACCAATATCAAGCTCCCAATTTAAGAAAACAGACAGGAAAAAAAGGTGATTTGCAATCTACAGAGCCTTGCCAATGTTGGGTCAATTCTGATGGGGGCAATTGGCTTGCTTAACACCATTGAAAAGGAGGAAAAAGTATTCCAGTATGGACCCAGGCATTGTGTACAGAGGACAAATCTCAGTGTTTAATGCTGGGATCTTAGGGAAGTGAGGCAAGAATCCTTACAGGATTGGGGGTGCATCAGGGCTGGTAGGAGCATTATCACCTCCTTCTTTGAGCCTCACAGCCAAGGTCAGTGCTCATAAGAGTAATCTCTGTGGAAGGGCTCACCTTATGTTCCTCATGAACATGCAGTGCCTCATACTCAACGGAGAGAATTTGAGCGGTTACCTTTGGAAAAAACATCTCACTATGAGAAACAATTCACATATTAGAAATGATTGTTTTGGAAGAATCTCCATACGGGAAAGTAAACCACCTACATCAGGTATTGTGACCTTCTAGTTTGGTTGAAGAAAGATAAACAGTCCTGGTGAACAGAGGCATTCCTTTCATTATGTCACAGGCCATGCCTATAGATGCAGTTGAGGATGGGTTATATTCAGGATTACTGTCTGTCCTCCAACTTTGCTGAGAGCTATGCACAGGCAATATCTCAAAAAACCTCTAGGAACCTGCAAGGGCAATGGTCTGCATACAACCAGCACATTTATTATGCACACCAAACCTGACCATATGTCAGGGCATAAAGTTGGTGGCGGTTATGGTAACTCTGTGGAGAAAACTTGTGATTTTGCCTGCAAAATCGCAGTATCCCTTACCCTGGCAACCAATGATTGGGTTAGAGCTTGTGGATGGCACATGCCCAGCAAATCAGAATCCTACCTGGAAGTTATGTTGCGTTATTCTGGGCATGGCAGTTTCACCTTCTGGGACTTTAAACTAGGACACTCTGACTGGGACACTGATTTGCAGATTCCTATAGGAATACTGGAAATCTGAGTCAAATAGTCCAAGAAGCCAAGGGAAAGAAGGAGTGTGGGGCTGTCAGTCAGTCTATTAGCTGAGCTGTTCCTAAAATCAAGTCTGCCCCCAGGATTTTTTTTCACACGTGTTTCAGTCTTCAGCTTGTTCAAGTTGTCTTCTACAAGCCAGAGATGGGTTTCTTGGTCTGTCCTACTGTTACATCCACTTTTCTCAGGTGAGACTGAAAAAGTAGATCCAACTTACATTGTAAGGAAGCTAGTGGAGTTGTAGGATACTCCTGGTTGGCAACTGTTCGTGATCAAACCTAGGTTGTATATCTCTGTATTCATTACACAGCAGTCAGCAGTGACAGCCATTTCCAGTTCAACCTGAGGCAAGTAGGTACAAAATAGTCTCCAAGAGGCTAAAAAAGAACATCACAGCCCAGATAGAACCCATTTCTGTGGGGTTAGAACAAAGCAAGCAGATATCACCGTCAATTTTCAGGGACCCATCTGATATAAGGGAGAAAGTGCAAGCTCTGCTGCATGTGGCAGGAGAAAGAATGGACAAGGCATTTGCCCATACTGCATATTGCATCAGGACAGAAGTACAGAACTAGTTCCCTGAGAGCGGCACATTTCCTGTCACCCTCACTGCATGACACAACTAACTATATCCGGTGCCTCTTCTCCAGAGGGCGATCTTATTTCACGTCAGGCCTTGGTGGGAGGGGAGTGGTGGGAAGAGTGAGGCCACTACCTCCCACAGGCTCCCTTCAGTGGTTCTGCACAAAAGGCCCCATCTATGTTCTTGTTCTGTGTCTCTGCTTTTTAGAAAACCTACTAAAGGGGGGCAAAGGGGTTCAGTTCCCTCAATGCATTCTCCTTCTGCAGTTGAGTGAGACTCCACCCCAGGAGAACATGGGAGCTGACCATGTGCCACAATAGTGCCCTGAAACAGAGATGGGGAAAGTAGCACCTAAGCCAAAGTTGGGTTTTGGCATCCAGTAAATGTTCGGAGATGGCCCTGGTAGCAGAGCTTGTTCAGACCTCTCCTGTTGCCTGGACCCTGGGTTGGTCCACCTTAGGTATGTGCAGGCACAGCATAGTACAATGAGGATCCAGCATCAAAGGGCTTTGTGAGGGCATCAGTGAGAAAACCCATGGTGTTCTCAGAACCTGGAATCTAGTGTGAGGAACGGGGTTGTTGAAAGATGACCCAGGATTCCGCAGTTAGCCAGACTACCCTGTGGCACTGCTGCCCATGTTAGTGTGCCCTGGGGAGGGAGGGAGAAAAACAGAGCCAGGGAAGCCATATGAGAGCAGCCAGGAGAAGGGCCCAAGTGCGCTGATGAACGAGGGAATCCATGTAGAAGGTCAGGCTTGGTAGCAGTACTAACTAAGATCTCCTCACGACACAGACTTCTGGATATCTCCTCTGCCTGTTAGGAGTGCACTGGGGCAAGGGAGAAAACAATTCTCCATGGCATAGAATTCTATGCTGAGACAGGAGAATTCCCAGAGTGCTCTCAGTTAAAAAGGATAGTACCCAAAGGCACATGACTGGTAGGAGTGCCACCTGCTTCAGAAATGCGCAAACAACTGACGGCTGTGGTGTCTCTTCCCCTTACCTCGTGCAGAATGCATGTGGTTGATACTGGGTGTCAAGAAGTGGAACCACACAAGGAAGGGCTAGACAAATATCAAGCCTGCTTGGAGAAGGCTCTGAGTGATCTACAAGATGCGGGATACTAACAGGATGGAGAGAGCTGCAGATGGAAATGCCTGAATTTTCACCGATTGGGTATCCTGTGGATTGGCCTTCTATGTGTAGGTGCAGCCTAAAATGGGTATGGGAGAAAACAGTGTATAGAGTTAGAGCACATACTGTTTCAAACCTTGGAGAAGGCTCAGAATGTTCTGAGGGTCTGAGGACATTACCTGGAGGGGCTGAGCTAGAGACAGAGCTTCAGTAAAGCTACACTAACTCCAATCCCAAAGAGTAGTTCTCAGTCGGCATGGCGCAGAATGCTCAAGGGAATGAAAGGAATCACCTCTACACAGAAATGTCAGGGAAATGGGAACAATTTCAGTGTATGAGGGAACTGGGACACAACTGGAAGTCAGACAGTTGTGTCTAGGCATAGCAGCGACCAAGAGAGGTCCAAGTCAGTCTGCCTACTGAACTGGAGAGGAATTGAAAGCCCTCTCCAGGATCTCACTTCCATTGTTGTGCTACAGAAATATCCTTGAATGTTCTCCAAGATGAAGACACTTTCCAGATCATTTCCATCTGTTTCACCAGGGGAATATGGACAGCGACAGGTGATGAGGAGAAAAGCTGTTATGGGAGCATGAAAAGGAATATATCTACATATATATAATACACCTATCATCTATCTATCATATATCTATCATCTATTTATCTATCCATCTGTCTATGATCTATTTATATATCTATCATCTATGTATTTAAATCTATCTAACTCTGTATCTATCTACCTATCTTCTATCATATATCTATCATCTATTTATTTATCCATCCATCTATTTATATATCTATCATCTATCTATGTATCTATCTCTATCTATCTTGATATCACCTATCTAGCCATCTATCTTTCTGTCATCTACCTATCATCTTTTTATCTAATTATCTATCATCTCTCTACATCTCTATCTACCCATCATGCATTTATTGATCTGTCATCCATCTATCACCTACTTATCTATCTATATCTCTATGTATCTAACATGTGGCATCTATCTATCCATCTTTCCAAAGCTCTCTGCTGTGTTGACAACAATCTGAAGGAATTTTGCTCCTTTCTGTCATAGCAGGGTTGGCGCTGACAAGGAAGTGCTCACACAATACTTTTGGAGATTTTCTGGACACATTAAGGGAGTCACAGTGGCTTTGTGGTGGAATGAACTACACAGCTCCTTCCTACTTTCAGAAAAGCTCTTTTTTTTCTCCAACACTAGGAGGCTCTCCACCAGCTGTCTGGTGTCAATGCAGACCGGCCATTAAGGATGTGGTGCATGAGAATGAGGTTCTCCTGAAATGAAGTATAGACCAGCCTCTCAATTGGATAAGCAATGTGGGGGTGCAAATAAAACAGGACTGAACTCCTGACACAGACCTCGTTGAAGTCAAGCTGGATCTCAGGAGTAGACAGGGCATGTGTTTGATGTTCAGCAACCATGCAAAACACAAGCCATGAAATGTGATGTCAGTGGCTATTCAAACAATGTTTTGGAATGTATAAAATAATCATGAATATCTATTCACCATAAATAAGCTGGAAAAGAAAACAATATAAAAATGAATGATAAAAGCAGTTTGGAATGGCAACAGGAGAAGAGGAGGTAGGTCTGTTGTTGAACAGTGCTGAAACACCTGGCTGCCTGATGTTGAGCAAGAGCACATGTGGGAAAAAATATTAATCATGGTGATTAAGGGAGTTCTGGTTGTTGCCCAGGGCAAGGAGCAGTTGATCATTGCATCAGTTCCTGGTTTCAGACATGTCATTGTGCTGTCTAGTTTTCCTAAAGTGTGGCAAGCACTGTTGATCTGATTTTATTTGTCTGGAGTTGAATCACAGCTGAAGTCATGGTGTTATGTTGAAATTCATGGAAACTCTGTTAGTCTGATCCACAGACATGAAAATACATTAATAGGAATCTCTGATGCTGTCCCTAATGTAATTGTTATGCATGAGGATGCAAAAATTAAAAAAAAAAGAAACAAAGGATACAAGGTGAACAAGAGGCCATTAGCCTGAATGAGGACATTTGGAATGTGAAGTTAGAAAGGTGAAATGGTGAGGATAAATTCATGGAGTGTGTGAAACGATACATGACATTTATTGCATATTTGTCCTGAAAGACCATCTTACTTTTAGAAATAGTTTATGAACATAGCAGAAGTCAGAGATGATGCTTTGTCCCATTTAAGCATGTGGATAATACTAGGTGATGCTGCCAAGAGAGGCACAGGTCTTCATGAAAGCTCACAAAACATTTTCCATTCGTCCTTAGGCTGCTGTCTCATCCAGACTTTTCTGCACCTAATGAGCGTCTCCAGACTTTGTAACCAGTGCCTATCAAAGCACTTCATTATATTATACTCAAATGTTCTCGGCTGACATTCACAGGTGGCAAACGGTGAGTATTTCCAAAACCAGTTGACAATAAAATGTTCCTCATGGACACAAAGTCAGGTAATGGGAGGGAAATGTAGAGAGTTTCAGACATAAAGAAATGTTTCATTACATGTTGATATCACAGTATCATAGTAGTGCAATCTCATCCTTGGCTGCTCTAAAGTACTTACAAACTTGTTAAGACATTCTTAGTTTTATAAACCGTATGTTTTTGTCCATATACCACTACACCATTCATCTGATGTATGATTTCATGCACACTTCTTTCATGCTGAATTGACAGAGACACTATGACCCTCTGAGTGAGGGATGCTAACTTATTTATAGGCTGCTTGTAGAGCAGATGACCCTGAATAAAGAGGATATAGGTTACACAGTGGCAGAACTTATCACTCAAAGAAAGCATATCCAATCCCTGTGGAGATTCATGTTTGATGACTAAAAATGATAAGTTATGCTTGACCTAAGAACTTCATATAGTTTCACACTATTTAACAGAAACTATCCCATGGTGGACTGACTTCCAATGGCTATCCACGTAGGAAAAAGTACCAGCTTTTTCTGAGTGTTAATTAGGTCAGCCTCATCCTGTTTAGACTCCTTTTGTCAAACTGCCTGCACTCTGCATTGTAAGCCCTTTGAAAAGCTGGACTGCACCTGATTTTTCTCAGACACCTCAGAATGCCTGTTGAGAAATGGGGGAATGAATGATTTCACTATTACTCTTTAAACTACATTGAGTAAAAGAACAGCAAAGATAATTTACCTTGACGTGTCAAAAGTGAGGGAAGATAATCAGTAACTTGATAGCACCACGGTAATCTCACATTGAGACTATGTCCCTTTGCAAAACACACTGGCGAACATCCACAAATGTCATGGCCACAGAAATATTAAGAATAAGCATGCTATGGATCATGAAACTGAAGAGCATTTGCGAGCAGTACAACTTTATTCAAACAGAATTGATGGGATCCAACAAATTCAAATTCAATATTCTTTCCAATATATGACAACATGCAAATATCACATAGTTCTTTTTTTTCTGTAGATGCTTTTAAGCCACCTCTATCTTTTTTCTTGTCCCATATCATTATACTCACTTTTATAGAAAAAAACTGAAAAAATGGAGCCTGAAGGGATTGGTTTGAATGGTGAATTCACTATCAACATATACTCTCAATTCTCCCTGTAATATTCATACTCTTCAGGGTCTTCCAAAAATTGTGAATGTAGTACTTAAATCCACGTTTCTTAAAATGTACAATAAGAACTAAAAGTTATACAAGTGCATGTGGCATTTGCTTTGTGACACGTACTTTGAAGGCAATGCCCACCACACATTAGTTAATGAATCTAGGCTGAAGGCATTGCGCAGAAGACTAGAGGTGTAGACCAAAAACGACTCATAGGGGGCCCAGATTACAGTGTACCCTCCTGGAGAAGCAAGTGACCCTGCAGATTTTCTAGAATTGAATAGGAACACATTTTTTGGACATTATAGTTCCATTAATATTCTAGAAGTGAAGATCAGTATGGCACAGGTGTGTGGAGGGCACGTTAGAGAGGCCATGATTTATGCTCCGTGAAACAGAGGCTAAAGTTTGCTCTGTACCTTGTAAATTTTCCGAGCTCCTCAATTCAAATAGGAACTGTGAGGATAGAAATATGGAGTTGACATATGGTGCAAAAGCATGACAAATAATTATAACAATTGACAATTATAACAATTATAACAATTATAACAATAAAACAATTGACACATTTTGTTGTCCAATAAAATGTCCTGTGACAATAACATCCCTACAATCTAGGTTTTCTCAGCACAGACATGTGCATAATGCCTAAACTACATAATGTGCCCTCGAAGTGTATTTTGTGAATGAGTAGGTGTTGGAAAGATAAAACAGTTAGTGGGCCCATCAATATATTAAAATGGAATTTGATGGGAGACCCTCATGTGTTCCCAGAACAAAGTGGGTCTAACCCTGCAGATCACACAACCTTGCTCACCTGCTATGCTCCAACTTAGAACCGAGGAGAAAGGAGGTCAATGTAGATGTATAGACATGAGAAGGAAAGGTGTGTGTGTACCAGGAAGTCAACCAACACGAGAATTTTGAAATTGTCTGTGAGTGACCCTTGCAAAGTGGCATGATATGTCTTGATACAGTAATTTTGTGTAGGCATTAGGTTCCTAAATCTCTCACTCTCTGCCTATGAAATGTGACCCCGAATACTGGATGGAGATTCAGTAACATGAGTGACCTGGTCTCTTCCCCCCTGAAGCTCTTCAAGTACAGGAACATGCCCTACAGCTCCCCTAATCCCTCCTCCTCTCACATCCAGACTGTGAAAAGCATCAAGACTTGTGCATTGACAACTGTCTTGTCTATGCACCCCTATGTTTATTAAAACCATATGATGGACATACCGAATCCCAACAGTGCAGCCTCCAGTCTGCTTTTAAGAATCAGAGCCTAAGTGGGGCCACAGTTGGGCAGAGACAAATGGGTGACTCTTCTTTTTTGTGACTAATGCTCTCCTTTGACAGACACACTTGGATGCGTAGATGATAACCAAAAAAAATTACTCCTGGTCATCATTGGTGGTAAAATCCTCATGAGGGCTGAAAGAGCTTTGATTTCAGGAGGGTAACATAGTTTTTCTGATTACTAACTCCACAGGAAAGAATTACAATAGAAAAATCTTTAGCAGCTTTGCTGCAATAAAGACCACCAAAGGGAGAAACTTCTATGATTATGTTGATTAAAGGACAAAACCTCTTCCAAATGGATTATATCAGACAGACAGAAACCATCAACTGCCACAATCCCATGTGTCTTTCCATATCATCATACTCCCTCAATGGCCTCCCTCAAGCATCTCTTTCATTTGGTTCTCTACACAATGTTTCTTTCCTATCAAGAGAACTGCAAAGAACGTGAGGGAAAAAGACAGCATTGGTCCTGGAAATACAAAGCCCCATGATATAAAAATTTTGGCTGTAGAAACCCAGGAAAACCTTGGATTCCCCAGGGAGATGGGATTACACGTGAATTTCCCTGATGTACATTCAAGAAGCACTGATTCTATTCAAGCTAACATAAATTGGTTCATTGCTGGAACAGATCACACAAACCATATCCTTATGAGGACATACATGTGGTTGCTTATGTGTTATAGTACACACTGATTAGTACTTTGCAGAAAACATATCCAGAGCCAGTGCCTAAAGATGCATATGATTAGAGGGTGTGGCATGACAGATGGTCAGGAAAGGGCACTCTCGGGAGTTCACATATACTAACACACATGTGGACAGACAAAAGATCACAACAGTGAGATAACCTAGCACCAGAAATGAAAGAGGCCATGAGGGTCAAGCTTGCTGAGGACACTCAAGTCTCAGTCTCTGTATAGAGGGTGAGAACTGAGGTAGAATAGATGCATGATGATTTAAAAGTTTTGCCTCTGATATATCCTGAGACCCTCGGGACTTGTCTGAGAAATGAGGCATTAGTTCAATCTTCAACCACAGAGGGTTGTTTCTGTGTTCTAAGACTCTATGTGGAAAGCAAATATCAGTGGGGAATCTCCTCAGAGATTCCTTCATATTCAAGGTAGAGACAATGGCAATCTGGTTGGGGACGTATGGCAGTCAGCTGTGTAAGAAGTGTGATTGCAGACATATTGAAAGAGAGGCTTCCTATTGTATGTGTAAAGGGCTAACTCAGAATGGAAACAAGTACGGATACATGGTAAGAGGTTCCAGGGGGACATATTTGTATTGTGTGATTTTGGAAAGAAAGACAAACACCTCAGCCTTGAGGCCAGTGGTTTCTCTCTTTAACACTTGGAGATACATACATTTGGGAAAGAGCAGGGCAACTCCATTCACAGACCTTGTCCAACAGCCATTGATGCTTCTTGAATGTCACTAGTCAGGCAACTTTGTAGAGAAAAGAAAATATTTTGAGCTTTCCAGCTATCTGAAGATGATGCAGTGTATGGAAATGAAAGGGAAATCAACTCTGCAGAAATCCTTTGTGGGACTCGGAGCTTGCATTGTCACCACAATGAGAGGTGTACATTGGGCCATTCCTTTCTAGAGACAAAGCATGTTGCCCCAGGAGCCTTTTCTTCATCTGCCCTGATGAGGGAGTTCTCTTTGAGCACAACCAAAACCATAGATGCATCCATGTTCCTCATGCTGTCTGGACTTTTCTACTCAGATCAAGCCAACCCTAATCCCACCCCTAATCCTAGCACTGCATAGGAGGCTCAAGTTGGCGACATGATTTTGTGAACATCTCTGCCCAAAACCATGGTGGGAAGGACCTCTTGTCCTCCTCAACATACAGCAAGGTGATAGGGAGCATATGTTGTGGGAACGATGATTGCTGATATCTTGCTGTGAATTGAGTTTGGGGACAGCCTCAGCCTGAATTCTGTGCACATCACATGCACACAGCATTTATGAGCCCTGTGACAACAGCTTCTGCAGGGCTCTTGCCTTGTTCCAGGGACCCACTGGGTTTAATGTTCCATTGACCCCATCTCAGAACTTTTTATTTTTGTCTCATCAAACACTTGTTTGTTAATTGAAGTCCTATGGGTAAATACACATACTAAGAACATAAGAGATGTGAATACACTCGGCCATCCCTAGTCACACATTCCCAAATGATGACCACATGGGCCAGGTACACAGAATTCCCCTGGGCACACAGTGTGGATAAAACTCAAATTTAGAACACAGTAAATATCTATCTCTGGGTAAGCAAATGTCCTCTTGACTCTCTGAAGTCAACATATTCTTAGGATCAGGACTGACCTGAATACAAAGAGAAGACTGAGACAGTGAGTGAAGAATCCTTTGGTATCCTTTCCCCAATGAGGAAGAGATAAGCATGGTGACCACTGTTTTTGCTTTGGTGACTTCACAAAAGTGAGACATCAAAACTCCATGACCTGCAATAATGACCTTTGTGCGTCCTTCCTTGTGTCAGGCTTTTCAAGAGCCTACATAAACATTGTAGATTTCCATCCTAGTAAGCCTGGCAGTGTGATCACCAACACTGTGGCCTCTGGAAATGGCTTGATTTCCTGTGCCAAGACCTTCCTATAAACCACAGCTTCTGAGGACTTTTGAGGTTGCACATTGAAAGGCACGATCTGTGCAAAAAGCTACAAAATCAAAAAAGAATCAGGCTAAGGTGCACTGGTCAATGTCCATGATCCTGCCAGGGAACACCACTCAGTGTCTGTGTCAGCTCAGCTTCCCATAATCCTGGATCCCTGTACCCACCTTCATTGATATGACTTCAAAACTCCTTGGAAAGGTGCAGAACGCTAACAGGAGGACATCAAAATCCTGAAATTCTGAGCTTGGGGTGTTCCTTTTCTCCCCAAATACAAGAAACTGAACATCTTGTCTGATCCTCTGAGAACTGGAACCAAGATCTGCATTTTCCCTGTGGGCACACAAAAGTTTGATTTGACAAATACTTAAGCCCAGACTGGAATTTAAGGTAGTCCTGGCTGGGAGTCATACAGGATTTTCATAAATAGCAATGGAGCCTAGAAGAACACTTCTAACATATCAGCTGAAAAATAATTTTGACAGATTATCATTCCCAGAAATATCACACACACACACACACACACACACACACACACACACAGAGAATAGATGAAATATATTTTGAATGAAAGGGTTTACACAACCAAATATATTCATATGTACAATGCTCATTTATTAAATTTACCTATGTAGTCACTTATATGTGAAACGTGCATACATACATTTGTAAACTAATGAATATGCATACACATTAATCTATTTACATTTTGAGATTTTTTAAAGATTTTATTTATTTATATTGTGAGAGAGGGGAAGGGAGAGAGAAAGACAGGGAGAGGTATGTCAATTCGTGTTTGCCTCTCATAGGTCCCCCTGCTGAGGATGCAGACTGCAACTCTTTCACATGGTGTGGCTGCAAATTCAACAACTGTCCCTTTAGCTCTCAGGTCTGTGCTTAATGCATGAAATCACACCAGCCAGGGAAATATGCATATATATACTTCTAAATGTACAAATGTGTCTATATAAATAAATAAATGTGCATGTGTTTTCATTTTCAAGAAAGAAAATCAAGTGAGAACCTGCTGAAAAAGAACTTGAGATGCTGGAATTCACAGAGGTAAAATATGAACTACTTGTGTACAACACGTCATTAGATATTTCAAGAAAGTTTCTGAAATATGAACAAAGGTACAGCTACATTCAATGATTGAGAGTGCACTGGGTGTTGGAAAATTATCATGCACATTATCCAGAGGTACACAATATCATTGAAAATTAAAAACAAATTAAATTGGAGCTCAGTGGGTTGGAACATCATAACCCATTATAAAAGAATCCGTTTACATCCCTACCAAGGGCGCATACAAGCCCTTTGCAGGGATTGCAGGTTCCATCAGCAGTTGGGGCATGGAGGGCTTGCAAGTAATAAATTATTCTCTCTCAAATCATTGTTTCTCCCCCACCTAAAACTATACAGTCTGAATGTTGAGCTAGCCAGAAAAAGCGACAACAGCAATGAAGAAAAACCACAAATGGAAGGCTCACTTAACAATACAAAGCCATTCGAGATCATGCAGCTCAGGTGCCAAGGAGACTGCACCACTGAAATCCAAAGGGCATCTCCTACAGAAGGACACCCAACCTCTTCTGGGAGTCCCAGCAGGTCTTTCATACATAGAAACAAACACAAAGATAACAAAAAATACAGAAAGAAAGAGTCCCCAAATAATAGAATGGGAGGAATCTCCAGAAAAACAGCAAAACAGCATACTGGTAAATTCAGGTAATAGAAATAAGGATGCTCAATATGATGAAAACAGACATATCAATTATGAAAAAGAACATGGCACAGATAAAGAATAACATATCTAAAGTATAGAATATAATAAAAGAATAACAGTGGCTTGCATAAATCAGAGGATCAAATCTGCACGCAAAAACTAGGTAGGGAAAGAGCAACTTCATCACAGCAGACCAAATTTATAATATATTGTAGGCAGGAGGATGCTTGTAGGGATCTACGGGGCAAGAAGAAATGTAACAACACTCTCATGCCAGAGGAAATGGAAGGGGATGAAAGAGAGCAAGGGATAGAATACCTGATTATGAAATGATGGCAGTGCCTGCCAATAAGGAGGCATAGCTAGAAACCCTGTCCTTCCTGGAACAAACAAGAGGAGGATAACAAAGCATCTCAAATCTATGAGCAACCAGATGCCAGAAAATCCAATTGCATGGAGCTCTAGCCATCAAGGAATTAAAGAGGCAGTCAAGCAGGAAAAAAATACCAGATATAATTTCCATTATATAAAAACAATTAATTTGCATTAGTTGGATTGCTCCCCCTCCATGGACATGCAGTTATACTTCTGTGATCCAAAAGAGGCAAGGTCCAGAAATCCCCTCTCCATTTTTCCCAGTAAAAACCAGCTGCAGCTATAGTAACTCTGCACTCTGGACCCATGTCCGTAGATTAGATGCCCCATTTTTCTGTAAAATCCTTGTAGGGTTTCTCAGACCCTGGGTGTGTGTGAGTGTGTGTGTTTTCACAAGGGTTTTCTCTCAAGATACAAACATAGTTGTACCTTGTCTTTTTCTGAATTCTTTTTAGAACTGTGATATTTTAACATACCCAAGGCTCACAGAGGTGTTTCTCCCCGTGGTTTGTCTACACTACATGTTGCTCCATTTTTTGCGATTTAATGTTAGAACACTGTGTAAGTTATTTCCTGCCCATGCAGTGTATGGGTGGAAGTTAGTGACTCATCAGTTTCCCAGGAGCCCAATGCAGTGTTAACCGCATCCTCCTTTTTATGAGCCTCTTACTGACAGCGGGATTTAAAAGGTAGGGAACCAGGGACTACAGGAAAGTTGTAGATCCTGGTCACATTCTGGTGCAACAAAGCCATTTGGCAGGATGCTGGAGGGTCACGTTCACCCTGAAGACCTGCCCAGGTTGGGGCACCTAGCTGCTGCCTGGAGTTTCCCTCATCAGCAGCGGGAAAACAAGCCACCAGAAACCACCATGCCACTCTCTTGGCTGACGCTGAGGGAAAAGCACATGCCTGATGGAGAAGAGCCAATCCCCATGAGATGGACAGGGTCTCCCTCCAACCATTCTCAGCAGGAATCTGACAGAGGGCCTCCACTCCCTGCCCTGCACTCTCAGCATCTTCTTACAACCCATGTGTTGGCAGGGCCCTTATTTAACCTCTGATTGGTGGATCCTGACCCCAACGTGGACTTATCCTGAGGTACCTCGCCCTCTGAGATATCATGCCTTCTGATTTCTTCAAGAGAAGCAGTTCTGAGGGAACCCCCCTCCAACAGGGGCAGTGCAGCAGGGTCTCCTTGAGACAGACGGGTAAATGGGGTACTTTGCTGTGTGAAACCCTTAGCCCTCGTCCTTAAATCCCAACCTAACGGAGCCCTGGTAACCTCATGCTGAGGCTTAAAGCCCCATCCATCTGTTTACAAGAAGGACACCAAAATATTTTGCCCAGAAGAGCTCTGTATGCGCCAAAAGCTTAGACCCACAAGCACCTTCAAACTCCACAACCCCCTTCTGCCGGGCTGCCCTACCCTCTAACAGCAAAGAAAATCCTAATTTCCCCATTCTCAGACAACCTAAATACCTGTGTCTTTGGGACACAAGGTCAATGAACCAAAAGTCCATACTGAGGGGCCCCAAATCTACTCAGCCTCAAAGATCACAAAGCCTGTCCCCATAAGCACTTTACAAGCTCTCAGACTGAATAGCCCCAGATCTTGTCCTGAAGGACCTCAAATCCTGAGGCATGACAGACTTGGGACTCCTAGAAAATGCTTCAACCTCTCATATGGTCTATTTCACAGACGCAGTTGAAGTCCAGAACCCCTTCCCTGATAAAATTGACATTTCTATTACCATCACAGAACATCTGCCAGGTTAGGGCGTCCACAGGTTTGTGGTCCAGAAGACAGCCTTCCCCTGAGAGGACCCTATTGGGGTTAGAGAATGCACAGTGCCTACACTGGTGGGCTGCTCTGTGCTTCCTGGTGGCATATGCACCATTTACTCCTAGCCCCTAGCTTGAAACCCATGTGCTTAATGAGTGAGAACCTGGTGAAAGTGGGTCCTTTGTTCCTATATTTTTGGGAGGTCACAGGGGACAAGCCCCAGGGTGTTGTCAGGGACCAGGAACTGTACCAGGACAGACAGGTATAATCACATTGATGCACCAGCAATCAGCATGCACCAGATATGACAGGTGGAGCCTCTGAATTCCTTTACATTGCATGAGGTTTGGGGGTGAACAGAGTTGCATGAGGCAGGGCTGGCTGAGTTGCATGAGGCCAGACAGGAGAAGGCAGAGTGTGCCTTCAGGGAACAGGGAGCTAACCAAGAGGTACACAGCTGGTGTCCAATCTAGCTACCTTGGAATTGAGACATCACCTGGCACCAGCACTGGTCCTGTCTGAGCATGTTCACAGGCATGTTGTTGGGGCAGGGTAGCAGAAAGTATAATGGGAAGAGAAATGTCAAGACCAGTGTAAGTCCACGTGGGAGAAGACACACAGTTATCTCCTGCCCAAAAGGGCACTACCAGGAGGGACAGAGCTGGAGACAGAGCAGCCATAGTTATATGCCACTGTCTGATCTTGGGTAAGCACTTTTGGTCATTATGATGGGTTCACTGGCTGAGTCAGAGAACAAGATTTGGGGTCACAGAACACTGCAGTACCAACCTATGACAGGACACAGAGTTCCATCCCTTAGAAACCAGGAAGCCTACTGAGAGGGACAGCGCTGTTGAAAAAGCTGTGCCAATGGGGTGCCAAAGTGCATATAATGGGATGGAGCTCTCTGGGCATGGGATGGAATACTCGTGGGAATGATGGGACTCAGTCTTGCACAACAAAGCCAGTGAAACTGAAGCAGGCCTGGGGTCCTTAGGAAACATGGCCAGAAGTAGAGGGACAGTTAACTTCCTCTGCACTGCACAGAGACCACCAGTGTCCTCAGACTAATCTTTACACTGCGAGGAGAATGCCCTCTCTGGGTTCTCACTCACATTTTGAATTACTGATGAAATATAATATGTTCTTGGAAAACATGCTTTGAAGGACATTTCCAAGCACTTCACAGGGGAAAAGTGTAACTCGAAGGAAAACTGGGAGTCAATCCAGTTCAGGAACATGAAATATCCTTGCCATTGGCACTGATGCTTTTGTTTTGGATGGGAGTTGGGGGCAGGGGTGCAGAAGCAGTGCTGCCTGATAAACAAGATGGGCAACTGGGCTGGCTCTGGCTTAGGTAGCTCTATGTGGTTTCATCTGTCATTTGTGTGGACACAAACCTGGGTGAATTTTCCACCTTTGTGTCAGAGTGGAGCTGTCACTGGCAATGCGGAGCTCACAGGACCTCTTAGGCTGCATCATGGCTGACCCATTGGCATCAATCGCAATGGCTTTGTGGTGAATGATCCTCCCTGAAGCACTTCACTTTCAGGAAAATGCTTTTGTTTGTTACCCAGGTCTCTGAGCCCCATCCACCTCCATGTGTCAAAGCTCGTTGTAACGGATGCTGCTGGTGCAGGACAGACAGGTTTTTGATGAAAAATGTATTCTGAGGCAAGGTGAGGACCCAGGGGATCCAGGGTGGCCCTTCTCAGGTGGACCTTCATTATTTAGGTCAGGCTTCATCATGGTGTGGCAAAGGAAGTATTTGATGTTCAACAAACAAAATAAAATTCTGAATAGTGTCAAAGAACAGGCTCTATATGTAAATTTCCCAAATTTGTAACATAAACATGCATACTCATACAAAAGTTAACATCAGTAAATGTATCAAACATAAACATATATGATACACATACCTACTTTGGAATGGCTGTTATAAGGAGGTGACATTGTTGGTCTGGGCGGTGAGTACTGCTGTAAGAATTCACTGCCACATGAATGCCACAGGACCATGTGGGGAAAATGATTAACCGTGGTAAGTAAGGGAGTTCATGCTGTTGGCAGAGGTGGTAGACATTGATTTTTGTATCATTTCCTGGTGCCAGCCCTGCCATCACCCCCTCTGGTTTTGAGAGTGAGTGCTAAATAAGGAGGTATCGTTTCATGGGTGTGGGTCTGAAACACAGCTGAAATTTAGGTGGTATCTTAACCTGATGGAAATGACAATGCTGAGGTAAAAACACTAGAGACTCTGTTCTGAGGAATTTCTGAGGCTGACCAGAATCTAATGATTTAAGTAGGAGGTGAAAAGGTCAGAAACAATGGAGCTGAAATGGTGATTTGGCCATGAGCCTTGGCCATGCCAGTTGGAAGGAGGAAGTCAGATTGGAGAATGTGTCCTATTACGTAAATGGAGTATGTGCAAGGACATATGAAATTCATTATATTTTTGTCCTGAAAGCCCAACTACTTGTTAGACATAGCCTATGAACAGAGGGAAACACAAAGATAATGCTTTGTTGAAATTGGGTATTCGAATAATGCTAGGTGGTGCACATAAGAGAAGCAAAGGCCTTAGTGATAGCTCAGAAAACGTTTTCCAGTCATCCTTGCACTGGCAACGGAATAGTCTCTGATTCAGAATTTTGTGTACCTAATTAGCAACTCCAGATTGGGGAAACACATACCTGTGGAAACACTGGTTTTTCATTATCTTGTAGTCAAACATCCTGTGGTGGCCTTCAGAAGGAGACACAGGTTGAGTATTTCCCAAAGACTGTTGACATGAAAATATTCCCCATGGTCACAAATGCAGGTAAGAGTAGGATTATGCCAATCATTGCCAACATACAGAAATATCTGGTTTTATGTATGAGACCACTGTATTTGTGGTAATGCATTCCAACCCAATCCTCCAACTAGTCCAACTACAAGTGTCCTCTGCAAGTTATAAAGACTTGAGCATTAGTTTCATTTCCTATATTGTCTATGTACATTTTTTCCCAGAGGTGTCCCATATATCATTGTCTCATATCCTAACTATCACTCTTGTAGAGAAAACTGAAAGAATACTTCCTGAAGGTATGGTTCCTAATTGAATCTAGTATACACATAGACCCTCTTTTCCTCCTGTGTTATTGTTCCTCCTCAGGTATTTCAAGACTGTTGAAGTGCTGATTAAAACCTTACATGGGAAAATATGTAATACGAATTAAATAAGTACATGTGATTTTTTAGGTATGTGACTCTTACATTAAAGGCAAAGCCCAGGACACAGATTAGTAATGAATGTAAGTTCAAGGAATTGTCTGGAAGTATAATTTTACTGACCGGATTTGCCTCACAGCTGAGCCAGAAGCCAGTACACCTTCGGGTGAAGCAAGTATCTCTGCAGATCAGTCCAGAAAAGATTTGGGTAAGAGCAAGTAATTTGAACAATACAGTTCCTCTACGTCCTCTAGAAAAATGTGTGAGTATAGCCTGGGTCTGTGGAATGCTCTTCAGATCAGCCTGATTTTATGCTTGGTAGAACAGAGACTAAAGTTTTTACTACAGAGTTGGGAAAACCTTTTAAATTCTCTGAGGTCCAGTATGCTTATGTGTAAAGTGAAATTAAGTAACATAATTCATACATTATTTGAAAACGTTGAGTTAAATTTAACACAGTGGACACATGCAGTTGCCCAACAAATGCATATGTGATGAAGATGTCACTTACACAGTCTAGGTTTTGTATTCACAACCCTTCACTTCATGCCTTACTCATGTTTTGTACCCTCAATGAGTAGTTCATGAAGAGGAAATGTTGGGAAGTATAGCCAGACAATGGGGACATCTAGAACTTAAATAGGAATTAGCCATGAGCAAGCAGAGTGAGTTTTCGGTCTGTATCAAGAAAAAATTGACAGAGGAAAATAGCAGAGAATGAGGAAAGAGGGAGGATATTTTGGTGCGAGGACACTGAGCATTTTCATGAGCAAAGGTAGACTAACACTCCAGATGCCACCAACCCTGCTCACCTGCTCTTCTCCAACTTAGAACGCAGGAGAAATGCCACTGTCTTCAAGAGGTATAACTTATGAGAAGGAAAGGGCCATGTGTACAAGGAAGTAATCAAGTCCCAGGATGATGACTACCTCATTAAGTGGTCCTTGCACACAGTTAAACGGTATATCTTGGATTAGTGATTTCATGTAGTCCTTTGGGTTGTAAATCATCACTTTCCCCAGTGGAGAGTTCCCTTGGACCCAGAAAATGAGGGTTCTGTGATGAGAGTTCCTGGGATGTCTCTAAAGATCCTGGCATGCATAGACATGTCCTATACCTTTCCTATTGCCTGCTCCTCTCACCTCCCTTTCATGAGAATTGTCAGGATTACTTCATTGACAGTTGTCCGGTCCATGGACCCTCTGCCTTTATAAAATACACTGAAGTGGACTAGGGGCATCCCAATGGCGCAGCTCTCACTGAGCCCCTTGATTTAGAATTGGACCAACGGGCATCACTGATGTTGGGCTTGGAGTGTGGAATGAGGCGTCTGACCTGTCAGTGGGTATCTAATGTGGCCCTTTTGAGGGCCCAGTCCCATACGTTGAAGAGGCATCCAGTAGGGGATATGCCTGGTTGGTGAGAAATGTTTTTCTCTTACCCTATTCTCTGGCTTCCTACATCACTTCTGAGGCTTGTTGTGTTCTCACCTCCGATGCTACACATGGATGAGGACAATGTGGTTCCAGTGTTTCCTGAGTGGATTTTGCATGAGTATGGGTATCCTGGTGAAGAGTTAAAGCAGAAGTAAGGCCAAAGATGTGCATACACAAAGGAGTGGCAACTCCCTTTGGGAGATCTTGCTCTCCTTGGACAGACAGACATGAATGTGTAGCTGACAATCAAGTAAAATATCTAGTGGTCACAGGTAGCAGTTGAACCTCCAGGCATGCTGAGAGGGCTTTGATGTCTGTAATGTGAAGCAATTCTTTGAACAGTTACCTCCCCAACATATGAATAACAAGAAAAAAGTTCTTTAAACTCCTCTCTTCTGTACAGATCAACAAAGGGAGTAATTTTTATGATTACGTAGATGGATAGGACAAAACCTGTTCCAACTGGATGAGGCAATTTCTCTAGGTATCCAGGTGCCAACGAGGACTCTCATCCCCCACATACTATGTTTCTTTACCTCTCATCATGCCTCCCTCAATAATCTTCCTAAATCTTCTCTCCCACTTTTTTCTCAACACAGTACTCTTTCAGATCAAGAGACATTTACAGTCATTGACATAAAACATAGCATATGCCCTGAATCTATAAAGCCCCATGCCAGACAACATTTGGACGCTGGGAAAAACCTGCCGGAAATTAGAATCCCTGGGGACACTAGACTGCACTCTTATTGACAGTGACTTTGTTCTAGGTTACACTAATGAGTTCACTGTTGGAAAAGATACACATCTATCCTTCTGCAGGACTCACTGCAGACATATATGAAGAGATTGCTTTTAGAAACACGTAACTGTAGTGTACCAAATTTTTGAGAAGTGCACAGTGCCAATGCATCCCAGCATTAATTCTAACTTGGAACTGTCCTGTGAGGCATGCAAAGGAATACTCATGGGCGGCTTTCCTCAACGGCTCCCTATTAAATATGGGAAGCGAGTGCAAACAGTTATTGTTCAGTGATCGTTTGCTAAGACGCAGATAGATCCAAGTTTCTATTGGAACCTGGTGGAGGCAAGTGAAAAGTACACCATGCACCATGTGGGCAGATTGTAGAAAGGCCTGTCAAGAGATGTTGAACTTGAGCTGGGTATCCAACGTTATCCAGCTAATCTGGAAGCAGAGTGTAGATCAATCTCAAGTTCTGTGTTGTGAAAGAAAAATTGATTA